>PVKS010006358.1:0-78954 GCA_004027875.1 Aplodontia rufa
AGATTCTGAAGATTAGATTTACCCCCAAGAGTGCCCCCCCAATTACCCACCCTTATCCATCCCCTCCCCTTCCCAAAACATTTCAAAAAATGTATTAGGTTGTATAACCTTACAACTTATCCGGATTTAACATGAGAATCAATTTTTATTTAGTCTTTCATGGGCCCTCATTGCTCCAAGACTTCGTTGTGCACGTGGGGCTGGGGTTTGAACTCGTGTACTCACGCATGCTGGGCAAGCACGGTGACCGCTGAGCCACTGTTCCAGCCCCAGTGTTGAGCTCTTAATTACAACATCCACTACTGTCCTAAGGTACTTTATTGTGTTAAGATACTTTGATATGCTAGGGCTCTTTTCACTCACATGTGGCTGTAACATAGCACGCTAAATAAACCTCTGTGAAGCAAATGGCCTGTTCCACAATCATTAGATGGTCTGTTGGAGAGCCACCAAAAGACTGAGGAGTAATTGACACACTCATTGGCTTCTTTTTTTTTCCATGAGGGTAAATAGCTTCATCTGGCCAACAGAGAAACAAAGAGCCAAAGATCCCCGCCATCAACCTCCTTTGATGCTGTTGGTAACTAAGAGGATAGGAGTCTAGTAAACCTACTGAACAAAACTGACATGCCCCAGTAGTACCACTAGAGGGTGGAAAAGATTCATCACAAACCCCAACTGTCAACTTGAAACTGAAGTCTGCTCATACAGTTTTCCGAGTACGACGAAATAACTAAAGCAAAGTTAAACTCTGGGTAGAATCTATCTATATATATACACAAACACATGTGCACTTCTAAGGAAATGTAGGTGCATTTGTTTTGGTGCCATGAATTATAAAATCTTGCAAAAAATCTTGTTCCAGTCCTCTAAATCTGGGCAAAAGCATTGCATATGAATATGCAGAGATAAGAATGATGAGAAAACAGAAGCAGCAGTGACTGCTGCCACCATCAAACAGATGGATGGGTCTGGCCAGCAGCCAAACCGTGTGCAAGGTGGAGAGGGCTCAGTCGACTGTGCACCAAAGAGGCAGCTGATTGTGAAGACAGCTGAACTTCCCAAGCTTGGCTGCTCATTGAGATCACCAGGCAGCCTGGGTCTTACCTCCAGAAATTCTGTTTGAATTGATCCAGTATGTAGCCCAGAGATTTTTATAAACCTCCTCAAGTTATGCTACTGTTCAGTCAAGGTTGATTGCCGCTGAGGAGGAGGTGGGACTGGGGTAGAGGAGGAGTTTTGAGGGTGGAAAGTCTCTGCCTCCATTCAAAGAACTGATCATGGCTTTCCAACTTTGCATGAATCTAAGTCACACATGTCATACCAATGGGCCAAGAGTTAATGTGCCTTTATGTCAGACCTGTAGTCAGAACCCAAATGCTTCCTGCCTCCTCCTTGAAGAGATCTGCAGTTTCATGCAGGCAATGAAGAAGTTCCATTAATTATTCAAAGGATTATTGGAAAGGAAAGGGAGTTCCAGGGTGACTGATTCATTCATTCTTTCAATACATATTCATCAAGCATCTACACTGCTGTGCTGGGCACTGGGCTGGGCTTGGAGGAGCACTGGCTCTGCCAGGAGGAGGGTGGGCAGAGTTGAGGAAGCCTCCCATATGAAGCCAATGAGTACTTGATGTCCACTCTCTTTCTTTCCATGTATACGGGGCAAGACAACAATTGCTGCAACTAGGAGTTCTGATAGGACTTGAGAGCCTCATGTATTCAAATCCTGGAGCTCTCCAGATGAGCTCACTGTGGCTGCTTCCCCAAATGAAGCCAACCATGTGCCTGATGAGCAGGACTTGTGAATCCATCCACCCACCTACCCATCCACCCATCCATCCATCCACCCACCCATCCATCCAAGATTTATTGAGTGCCTCCTCTGCCCTAGCCTATGTGTTAGATGGCAGGGGTACTATGATGAAGAAGGAAATCAGCACTTTCAGTCCAGGATGGAAGATGGGTAGGCAGATGGTTTTAGTGCAGAACTGTGGGAATCACAGGTTTACATGGATATACAGGAAAGGAATATTTAGCCTATAGTGGCAGAAGTGGAAGGCAAGGACATCAGGAGGAGACGACAGATCTTTACTAGCGTTACACCTCCTATCTGGGGATATTAATAAGTTTCTCAGAGTTACTGAGATGGTATTTTTGCTGCCAGATCTTATGTTTTGAGGTGGATGTGGTTTTTCTCCCCCAGCTTATCTCCTTACTTTATGTTGGCTAGTTGGGCAGATTTACTTTACCAATATGCATTTCATATTCCTCTTCTTCTGATTTCTGACTGTTAATGAAAAATACAGCATCTAACACCCTTAAAATCATCAAGGGTCCTGGCATTCATTCTTGATGTGGGCCTTTTTGTTACTGAATCTCTCCCATAAAATCCTTGTTAATTTTAGAGATTGGTCCAGGATGTTGATCATAGAGCAATCCATGAGAAAACTGGGACTACAGAACTGGCTAATTTGGGTTACTATTGAAGGCACATGTGTGGCTTCTTTAGAATATTTAGTAATGTTGTTTTCCTGTTAACATATAAACATAATTCAAAGATATAGATTTGCATTTGTATATACAGTATTTAGACCCTGAAAAAAAGTTACAGAATTATATAGTAAAAGGTGGGTATGGTGGTACCTGTCTGTAATTCAGGAGACTCAGGAGGCTTAGGCAAGAGGATCTCAAGTTTGAGGCTAGTGTTAGCAACTTGTCAAGGCCCTGCCTCAAAATAAAAAATCATAAGGGCTGCGGTGTAGCTCAGTGGCAGAGGACCCCTGGGTTCAATCCCGAGCACAATCCCCTCCCCCAACACCCACATCCACAACTCCAAGAATTATATAGCTAAGACTCTTTCATGCAATCTTTTGGATTGGGCTGCTATTCAGGAGCTGCTGGATCTGTTGACTAGTCTCATTTTCTTGCTTTTAACTCTTGGTAGAGACACTAGTCCTAACTATGTAGTCCATCTGATATTCTCACTGCAGGAGCAAGTGAGGACATTAGGACAAGTTCTGTGGCCACACTGTTTCCACCAATGAGAATAGAGCTGCTATTTTAATGCTTGCTATTATTTGCCTGTATTTGCAGGATCTAGTAGGTTCTCCTGTAGATTTTGTTATATTTTCTTTCAAAAGGGTTAGAGTAATAAAACTCAAGCAAAAACTTCTAGATCTAAGAAAGTCTGTAAATGCTTAACTTTCTCCCTAGAATTTTGTGGTAACTAAATTTGTGAATTTTGTTCTTTTATGAGAATAAAATCCTTCATAAACTTTAAAATGTGAAATGAATAAGTAAATAAATAAAGGGTTCATACATATTGGTTACTCTTAAATATTTTTAGTCATGGCAATGAATAGAGATTCATTTTAAATTATAGCCAAATGAAAGTTTTAAAATCTCAGATGCTACCAAGTGTGTCTTTAGTGGAAACACTAGTTTAATGTAGCCTTGGAGGAAAATGTGGATACATGTAATTATCTTCAAAATAAAAACAAACAATAAGAATTTTCCAGGGAATATATTAACTGATTTAAAAAATATGTGCTAAATGATCCTTAGAATGCTCTTCTAGCAGTGTTCTTTACTGAAAAATGCCATAGGCTGGGCTGTGAGAAGGTCTTAATAGTGACTTGCAAACAAAGACTCACCACCTCTGCTAGAGCAGCGGAGACGTCATTAGCAACGTTAGGAACTAGCAATGATTAAACAGCTTGTAGATTTAGCAGAAACATGGGCAAACACGTGCCTCTTCTCCGCTTGGGGAGTATTTTTATCTGAAGTATGAAGTGAGATTTAGGAAAGAGTCAGAGTTGAGATCAAATTTTAGGGAAGACTCAAGATAATGGTCTTCTGCTTGCCTTTCAGAATAGGAAGAATAGCAGCGCAAGACTAGGAAACCTTATCACCCTACTCAGGATTAACACCAGTGTCTGATTTGCATATCTACCTTGGAAACTCTGAAATGTCACCAGCGATTCTTCAGTGCACTGAGCAGATCTGAGCTATTTTAGAAGAGTTGATGAGACTTCCTTAGTTACAAAGAAATTCTTGACACTTCATCTATGTTCATATTAGAGAGAAATTTAAGCTGATAATTTAAAAAGGGTTCTGTTTTCTTGTCTGGTTTCAAACCCTTCCTTCTTTCTGAATTTTTCTCCAAAGTCCCGAAGACCTTCTTGCTGTCACTTTGAAAGGACCGTCTCACTCTTTGTCTACTTTGACTTCTTGGCAGTGTTAACATAGTTGACCTGTGTCCTGCTGGAAACGCGTTCCTCCTCTGGCTTCTCATCCACCATGTCTTCTGCTTTCCACCTATCTGCTGCTCTGAGTTGGCCTTCCTCCTTCTATAGCTCCTTCCATGTTTGTGAACCTTAGAATTCCATGTGGACTATCTTCTCTTTCCCTTCCTGGGGTAAGACTTCTGCAAGCCATTTGTCTCCGTGTTGATGGCTACCATGTTTGTCTCCATTCCATATTTTTCTCCTGGGGTTCAACTCCAGATATTCTGAGCCCTCTTGGGATCCCTCAAATTCAATACTTGTAATCAGGCACTGTCTCCCTCAGGCCAGGCTTTGTCTGGCCAGGCATCCAGATATACCGTCCTTCATTCCTCCTGCTCTTTCATTCCTTCCTTTCCTATCAGTATTATCCAAATCCTATAAATTTACATATCCCAAAATGCCTTGAAATCCATCCTCCACCATTCTCCATTATGACTGTACATCTCAGGCTGTAGCAGACCTATGTATTGTAGCAACAATAGTCTCTTTTCAATCTGTTCTTAATTCTGTGACTGATTGCAGTATAAATAGTGGATTTCAGTGCAAGGCACCAGCCTGGTAAATCCACTTCAGTACATGAGACCTCCTCACATTGCTGTCATTCTGATAGCTCCTCTCTTCAGTTTCACCTCTGCTCTTCTAGCCTTCCACTGTCACTGACACCTGCTTCCTCATGCCACCTTCACTTCTACTTTCTGCAATTGCAATTCTCTCTGCATAATCTCCCTCCCCTTAATAACCTGCTGATACCTGTGAATCTACAAGATCTCTCTATTCCCTCCTTCCAGAAAGCCTTCCTCCCACACGTGCTGATTTGTGTTGGCCCAGAACATCCTGGACTTCTGTCATTATAATGATATGTGGCTCTGCATCATGATGGACCTTTTACTTTTCTTCTAACCCCTCATGGCTCTTAGCAGGGTCTCTCTGTCTCTCTTGCTAATGTTCTTCTCCACCTGGTTCAGGATAGAAGCTCAATACATACTTTTTTGATTGCATGCACTGTCTTCCTGGGAGGAACCTCAAAGAGTCTATAGTCAGCACTCTGCCAGGTGGAGGCGGTAGAGAGGAGCAGTAACTTCTACCTCTTACTGTCCTCTTACTTCTTTGGAAGGTAAACAGGAAGGCAACAAGTTCCCTCTAAGCAGGAAGGAGGAGAGATCTATTTGGAAAACCGCCTCATGGTTGGGTGAAAAAAATTGCTCTTTCAGCTCTGAATTAGCCCTGGTGGTGGAGGGGTAAATAGCAAGGGGTTCATAGCACGTGCTTCCTGGGGAAGTGGGTGCAGGTGGGCAAGGCTGTTTTGGAAGTTGGGAGCATCCCTCAGAAGAGTGAAAGAAGTGTTCCTTTTACGTGACTTGTCATGTAAGCAGGTTGAGGGGAAAAGGTCAAAACACCCTTTCCTAGCAAAAGGTGAACAGTGGAGCAGCATACTGGTGAGGCACCAAGGAACTCAAACAACTTAAGGGTGGTAACAATTAGCACCTATGTAGTGCCTGCCATGAACCAGCAACTGCTCTAAGTGCTTTGCAAATGTGAATTCATTTAATCCTCTCCAAAACCCTACTAGGACGATACCCATCTCCATACCCATCGCTATACCCATCTCACCAACGAGAAAACAGGCCCCGAGGGGTTATGCGAGCTACTGGGGCCCAACAGAGGCAGGTGTTTCTTGGTCCACTTCTCCTATGCAGCACTGGGGAGGGTGGAATGAGCCAGTGGTGTCAGGGTACTCAGGTACAGCTTCAACGAAAACATTCTTTGAGTTTTTGCCCTAGACCTTTTTTTTTTTTTTTGAAATTTTTTATTTTTAAAGAGAGGGACAGTGAGAGAGAAAGAGATACTCAATTTTTTATTTAGTTTTTCATGTGGCCTTCGTTGCTCCAAAACTTTATTGTGTATGTGGTGCTGGGGTTTGAATTCGCATTCTTGCGCATGCCAGGCAAGTGCAGTAACCACTGAGCCACTGCTTCAGCCCCTCACCTTAGACCTTTTTATTTATTTGACTCTCTAAAAGGCAGGTTTGACTTGGGAAATGAAAGGTTGCATGTAGTGAAACAAGGCAGGCAGGGAAGTACCAAGAGACTTAAGAACTTGATTGTATCGGGTTTTCGTTTGTTGTTTTTCATTTTTCTTGAAAATAATGAGGATCTGCATTGGGTTGTTTTGGTTATCTTCACAAGAAAAATAGGATGCACAGTATTGTGATTCAGTTCTTGAAGACGGATGGAAAACATGGCAGTATAAAGCAAGCTGATAGGTGAACAATTGTCACGGAAGTTCTTCTTAAGAGTGGCCTTGATCCTAGACGTAGCACTTTTATGGAAACACAACTGGTAGGAAGCATATTCCATCATTTAAACAGACAAAGCACTTCTCCCGAGTTGCCCAATTCTTTCATTGTACTGACATGTTGCCTTGGTGTACCTGTCTGAGAAATCACCTAACCAGTTCAGTTCAGGAAAACAAGTTACACAATTTCTTTGGTCTTTTAAAAAGTTATCCTTGGATTCTTTTAAAAAATTTTTAGTTGCATTGGATATGACTTTCAAACACTTTCTATCTTGAATTTAAAAAGCATATATTAATTTTTTTAAGAGAGAGAGGGACAGAGAGAGAGAGAGAGAGAGAGAGAAAGAATCATGTTATTTATTTTTTCATTTGGTTTTTATTGCTCCAACTCTTTGTTGTGTACATGGTGCTGGGGGTTGAACCTCACTGTTGAGCCACTACTCTAGCACAGATATATTAATTTTTTTGTGTGAAAATTTGCCCAAGACTCATGGTGAC
This sequence comes from Aplodontia rufa, assembly GCA_004027875.1. NCBI lineage: Eukaryota > Metazoa > Chordata > Mammalia > Rodentia > Aplodontiidae > Aplodontia > Aplodontia rufa. The sequence continues at coordinate 7,083 of PVKS010006358.1, forward strand.
CATGATTCCAGGTACTAGTGTGAAGGGTCACAGTCAGCCTCTGCTTCACAGAACTCAGAATCCCAAATAAACAGATGGTCTATATTTTGGAAGAACACATCCAAGTAATTTATGGGCTATATTTTTCAAACAATGATAGGAAAACCATTGTCCTACTATGAGATAGGAAAAAGTGAGTATGTGGGATGCTCTTGAGTTTATCAGTTTGTTTACTTTCCTGCTAATTTTATCTTTTTATTTAGAAACTAATTTCCATGAGTGGATGGAAATAAATTTAACATTGTTTGAATTGAGCCATTAACAAGTTATAGAGCATTTATAGAGCATTTATTAAAAACATGTATAATCTAAAAAAATGTATAGTCTCAGGCTGGAAATGTGGCTCATGAAGAAGACCCTAGGTTGGATTCCCAGCACACACACGCATGCGTGCACAGATACACATGGTAAATCTCTAATTCCAGCAGTGAATTTGAAAACACATTCCAGTCCAGAAAATTCGTGTTTTCCATGAAACACTATTTTGAGAAAAATCTGTGATAATTCTAAAGGAAATGTAAAAACTAAGTTTTCTTCTGAGTAAAAGGACACATTTTTGGCAGGAGTGGTGACTTAGCAGTACAGCATGTGCATATGGGTTTGAACCCCAGTACCACATACACAACTAAGTGTTGGAAAAACAAAAATCAGATGATAAAATAAATAAGTTTTGTCTCTTTCTCTTTCTCTCCTCTCTTTTTAAAAAGACATATTTTGACAATAGTTTAAGAATAGTCATTATTCATTATGTACTATAAACAGTGGCATCATTCATTAAAAAGGCAGAAAGTATGTTTGGGTAATAGAATCCAGACAAATTCAGAGTGGTCTTAATTGTCTTATTGCCTGAGAATTTTCATTCCCAAAAAGTAAGTAGAAAATGGTTAGATACTAAATAAATATTAGTAACTGAAAATAAGAATTCCTAGTTTGCTCTTTGTGAAGGTAGTAATATTACTTTCCATACTGTTATCCTTGCAGTGGAATAGATATTTCCTATGGCACATTTTAGTTTTAATTTGGCTTTTAGGAAAACCTATTATTGTAAGAGCTACGGGGATATAAAAAGCATATTCAAGAATTCACATTAAATATTCTAACAACCAAAAAATAACAAGAAAAATGCCAAAGCAAAGTTGTTCTTGTAGAGATGAATAATGTAGTTCACACTTGAATTCAGTAATATGAATGTAAAATATTATTTCAGGTGAGTTGCAAAAGGTGGGCATATTCTGGCAAAAAATCTTTCAGCCAACCGATGCTGGATGTATTAGGTAATTAAACTTCTCAGAAAAAGGACACTTTCCATATGATTTAGGGACTTATACCTGCAAATTTCTTTTCAGAGCTGTTAATTATATGAGTTGGTCTTTTAATTACATATTTTTAGAAATTAAGTACTACCATGAGTGAAAGATTTCCAATTAAGTTCTTAAATTATTTAGTGAAGCTATTAGATTTCTATAGAATCCAATAATTTCAGATGGAACTTGGAAGTGATAAAAAAAAACCCACTAAGCACAATCAGAAGGGGGTGGGGAGAAAAACATCTCCCTCAAGTGTCACAAAGTAGTACGTAGGCAGTTTCAGAAATTTACAACAAGGCTAGATAAATAATGCAGTTAAGTTAAAAAGAAGGACCAAGAAAAAATTCTGAAAATCAAGGGAATTCTGCAAAAAAAATCAGTTGGGTTTCAAGAAGAAGGTGAAGTAAATCTTAAACTGTTGCTGAGTGCTTAGCTAGCAGAATAAATCCATTTCATTTTCTTTCTTGCAGCTCACAATCCATTTTACAGGTTGCTGGGCAAAAGCAGAAAGCTTCAGAAAGGTCTTGGGAAATGACAGAAACCAGGTTACATATGACTTTTAGGAACCTAATCTGCTTCCACTAGATAAGATTTTCTGTTCTTGTTGCAAGTTAGATTAATTTGAGGACTGAATCGCCCCACCTTCACTTTAGGATCATTCACAGATATAATCAATGCATGTTAAGAATCTCAAGGTTACTTCTAGACCAACAATGTCCAACAGAACTTTCTGCAACTATAGGAATGTTCCACAATTTCTTTGTGCAAATGGAAGCCACTAGCCACCTGTGGCTACTGAGCACTTGAAATGTGGATTGGGAGACAGCAACTGAATTTTAAATTGTATTCCAGTTCCATCAATTCAAACTTAAAGTCTCAGGTGACCAGTGCCTACTGTGTTTGAAGATGCATTTTTAGATTCTCTCCATCTCTTTAACTTAAGGCTTCAGATATCATTTCACCACATATTCTGGGTTTTTGGGCCTAAATATCACCCAAGATTTCTAGTTTCCTTAGGGGCAGGATAGCCATTAATTGGTTGGCCAAATGGAATACTTTGAGAAAGAGATAATAATTATGATGAGGCAAGAGGCATAATCTGACACCTTCCACACCAAATAGAAAGGTACGTTCTCCTGTATGGTTTGTTATTAAAAATTGCTCCATTGGGAAATAACTAATTTTTACTTCATTTCTTTTTAGGTTGCTGCTAAAGGTAACTTAAGCATAAAAAATGTGCACTATGTATTTCATCATATCACTATTTTCTTTGCCCCTACAAACATTTGGCAAAATGTTTTCACTCATTTCTGCTTTCCTTAGTGACTCCCAACTGTAGAATAAAGCCATGTCTAAGATGACGCTGTGACCAAACAGAAACAGAAATAATCAATCATGCTGATGCTTGAGATATGGTCAAACATTTAAATAGCTAATCTGGTTTACATACTTTAAATTTTCCTCTAGCTTTTTGGTAAGAGGCAAAAGTGTCAAAAAATCAGTTTTTTTTCCTTCAACATTTTTTTCTTTAACATTCCCTTACAGTTGTAAGTTCTCCCAAAGGGATTCAGCTAGGCAGACTGAGCATGCAGCAAGCAGTTCATTTAGTCCACATCCTGAAACTGTTTTTTTGTGAAGGGGAATAGGGTCCTGGAAATATAAATTTAAGCTGCTTTGGTTGCATTCCTAGCCATCAATAAAGGAAGCGAAGATTAGCCATTAACAATTACGTTTCAGAAGACAGGACCGAGTCACCGCATTGTCATTTGGGTTTCCCATTTTCAGAACTCAATCTCTTTTAAAATAAACGAGAGGACTTTATCTTTGATACAAAATACAGAACACAGATCGGAGCATCGCGTCATAAGAATAATTTAAAAATCCAATTGCATCAATAAATGAAATGTCCTTAAAGCAACCTATGTACACAGCACGCCAATTCCCATGTAATTTCTCCAGGACGGCCTGACTTTTCACCTTTTCTAACATGTTTTGTGTTGAACACAGTAAAATTTTGTATTTAGAAAAAAAATATTTCACAACTTAATAGGCCTGTGGATGGATAGGAAAAGGGAAGATTGTTGTTCCAGGAGATTTACCTGCTAAAAGAAGAACTTAGCAAAATAGTAATTCAAATAATCCGAGGTATGCCTCTGCATCGTTTGATTCCAGAGTTTCACTAACCTGATAGCTCTAATGACAGTTTTAAGTGGCGGGGTGAGGTCTTCTACTGATACATCACACTGGCATCCTTTTTCATCATATACATCATCAGTGCCAAGTGCAGTGTCAGCTGCAAGAGAAAACGCCAGTCAGTGCCAACAGCAGAGACTGAAAACACATCGTGAATTACCTCACATAGGAATAGCAGGAACTCAGAAGAAGCTTATAACCAAGTTGCGTACAAGGTCAGCCTACTTTCCACCGCTATTCTTTCTCATTCTTCTACAGTCTCACAGTTTCATGTGATTTGATTTGACATGAGTACTTCTCTGAATTGTCTTCCATGGGGAAGGCAGTGGTGGTGTATTCGTGTTCATCTACCCATGCTCTTTTGCCCAGTTCCTTGGAAACTAACAGCCAGAATTTAAACGACAGCTGTTTGGAGTTAGGGAAATAGTCTTTGGACACATAACTAACTGGCCTGCATATACAGAGCTCCACTCCCATGACATTGACCCCATTAGCCCTACGCCCTGCACAAGTGAACTAAGCGGCCAGACCCGAGAATGCTGACACACAGGCAGTGGCCCAGGAGGGAGCTGGCTTAAGATAATACAGCCAAGGCTGAGAGCAGATTTTCAGACTGGATAAGGAAATCAGCTCCTCATGAATCAAGCAAATTTATTTTTGGCTTCATTGCAACATTGGGAAAAGGGGAAAGGTTCTAATAAACACCAAATCATTAAGGGTTTATAAAATTAATCAGAAAAAACTCATATCTTTACCTTAGTTTTTCACTAACAAAGTACTGAAAACAAGATGAAACTGTTTGAAATTTCATTCATTTAGAGAGAGGCTAAATGTATACTATAGGTTTATATAATGCACTATTAGGAAGCTGTCACATTGTTTTTAAATTATAATCATTAGAACATATTAATTGTATAAAAACAGATTTCAATGTACAATATATTGTAAAAGAAAAAAATCTATATATACATATGTCTGGGATTAAGAATGATTTTATTCTTTTTGCTTGGCTATGTTTTCTAAAATTTCTATGATGAATGTACATTACCTCAGTAATGCAAAAATAAATGATATAATAAAAATGTGCTCATGGATGACAGGTTGTGCGGCCTCTGCATACTGTATTAATGTGGCCCAAGGCTCATTAAATGTTGATGTGCACTACAGGACTAACACTTCTTGGTGTTGCCTCTGCTCGGTGCAGTGCTCATTTGGTAAGGCAAAAAAAGGAGAGATTTTTTTTCTGTCTTTGAATGCATTCAAAATCCAAAAGGCTGTTGGAGGTTCACTTTTGGAGACAGCTTGTATTTGGATTCCTCTAATATTTACTGTGTATTTGCTCCATTTACTTTGTGCTGGAGTGGAGGTGGTGGTGGGGGAATGGATGATAGGATATATGTGGATGAGTCTTTGCAGCTCTACTTCACGGTCCCTTTGGCCTTCTTGCCTAGTAAGGGGGAAGAGATGGAACTACCACCTCACAATATCGATAGTAATTGAGATATTGTCAGAATTTGTCCCTTGAAATTTTTGTGCTGAGATTTAATCACTGGTGTGATAGTTTTAAGAGCTAGGGAACTCTGGGAGGTAATTAAATCATTGCAGCAGAATCCTCATAAATGAGATTAGCAACCTGATAAAAGGGATGGAGGGAGGTAATGTGGCCCTTTTGCTCTTCTGTCTCTTGTACCATGTGAAGACACAAGGTTTGTCCCCTCTGGACAATGCAATGAGGTACCCTCTTGGAAGCAGGTCCCCTGCCCTCAGCAGATATGGAAACTCTTGATACCTTGATCATGTTCTTCCATCCACCCTAACTGTGAACAATGTTTCGGTTCTTTGTAAATTACTTAGACTCAGGTAGTTTGTTACAGCAGCAAAAATGTATGAAGGCAAATATGAACAACTCACTGAGATTTATGCAAGCCCTTAGGTGAAACTTCTGCATTTATTGGTTTTTTTTCTGGGAACAGCTCTACAAGTTGGTGGTGGTATTGTGCAGAAATTGAGGCAGGAGAGGGCAAGTGCCTTGTCTGAGGCCATGAAGGTGGGGAAGTGAAGCTAGTAAGTTGTGGAGCAGGATTGCCATCCAGCCAAACACCATACACTTTGCATTGTACTACTCAGTGTCAGAATGCCTTCAGGGTTAAACAGTGACATGTAACATGTTAGGAGAGGCAGGGCAAAGAGCTCACAATATGCATTGCCTGATGAGTGCAGGTGGTCCCTGTTGGGTACATTTAACTTTTCTCCAGAGAAGTTTGCCACAGTTTAAATGAAAGCACATGATTAACTCTGTTTGACAGTTGGTTGTGACTCAGTGATGACCTTGAGGGTGGGTGGCCCATTTTTCTTGGTTGACCATCCATGCAACATGGCCATTATAGCCCCTAAACATCATGCTCATGGAGAGATGACATTCTTTCAGGAATTGCAGGAATTGTCCATGGTTTCTTCCTTCAGTTTGATCTCAACCTACTTAGTTGCTATAAAGGAGTGATTTAGTGTTGCCCCCCAAATTTGTGTCCACCTGAAACATCAGAATATGCCTTTATTTATAGTGTTTTGCAGATGAAATTAAGGTGAGGTTTAGATGAGGTCAATACAGGATCGGTGGACTCTAAATGCAATTAAATTGTTTTATAGAGACAGAAAAGGAGAAGACATAAAGGTACAGAAAGAAAAAAAGCAAAAAACAAAACAAAACAAAACACCCAGGAGTTAGGAGTGGTTTCTCCCCCGGAGCCTTCAGAAGGAACCAGTCCTAGGAATACCTTGATTGTGGACTTCTGAATTGTGAGACAATATATTTTTATTGCTTCAAGCCACCCAATCTGTGGATGTGTGGTAATTTGTTATGGCAGCCAAGGAAACTAAAACTCTGGGAAAACTTTTCATCATGGTTCCCAATATTTCACTCCAGTTCAATAAGGATTATGATAATAATATAATAAGAGCTTTTTGGAGAAATCAAATTATGTGCCGAGGACTTTAATTGATTGCTACAAAACCCTTTGAGGTATATACTATTATTGCCCCATTTTACAGATTATAGAAGTGAGATATGGAAGGTAAGGAGACTCTTCAAGGAAACATGGAGAATGAATGATGGAACCGAATTTAAAACCAGGCAGTTGGGCAGCTGGGGTCTGGAACTACCTGATCCTGAGCATCACTTCTGACTCCTCAGATTTGTCCTTATTGTCTTTTTTTGTTTTTTTCTTGCAGCTGGATTTCCTTTTCATGTATTATATTTTCCCCCACAAGGCTGTGTGCACCTGGCATAGTGTGGCCCCCACAGAATCAACAGAGGATCCTGTTTGGAGCAGTGTGGTTACTATGGACATGTGCTAATCCAGTCCACATCCCAAAGTATGCCTGAAAATACACATACTCTGGAACTTCCAGGAGAGTATGTGGAAGAGGGGTGGAAGAAAGAGATAGGTAGAGAAGGGGCTCACATACAGGGTAAATGGTTGATAGAGCTGAGGCCACCATCTGCCCTTATGAAGCCCTGTGAGATCCCCAGATGTTAGCTACTCAAAGGGAATATCAAATAACGCACATTATGAGAATTCTCTGTATGAGTAGAGAATTCATGAGAATTTATGCTGTCTTTCAAAATATGGCATGTGACTGCTTTCCCTCATCTGACTCTTGTGAGAGGTACCTCTACTAGTCCCATCTATACCTTGGAAAACTGGGGAACACTGGAGAAGGTTCAAGGAAGGTAGATCCTATAATACTGATATTGATGACCTCTCTGCTTGAAAAAAGTGCAACCATAACATGAGATGAAGGTCCCAACAGTGAAACAGCATAACAAGCAGAGCCTTTTAATTGCAGGGTTAATGAAAAGCAAGTTTTTCAGCAGACGTGTACTGTTACAATAAGCACTGCGACAAGACTGAAATTAATGTTCACAACTGACTTCAAGTGGAGCTGGGAACATGTCACACGATTCCAAGACAGCTACTTCCTGACCCAATGCTGCAATCCCTCATTCCCAGCAGGACATTCATCTAATCACCTTGTTTGGGAGCAAAGCTGGACAGAGGATAGAGCAGACACCAACTGTATGATATTGAAATGCATCTTATTGGGTGGTTTTATTGTAACACTTGATAACATGATTGTTCAAGGCATAAATTAAACACTCAGTTTTGTTCTTTAAAAAAATTTTGTAGGTTCGGTTAGAGCAAATGAAGAAGGAATATATCTTTACTGGCTTGTGTTGAAGCAGAGGCTGAATTAGAGATTTTTTTCCTCCTTATTTCAAAGCTAGGAATTGGGGGAAGAAGTTGCTATCTTTCTATTTCTTAATTATCTTGAGATGTCAATACTCTTTCCAGTGAGGTTGATAACACTTTGAATGTCTTACCTATGATGCCTAGGGGCTTAAAACCTTCTATGAATACTAAAATACCTGGGTTGGACTGTTTTCAGCAGAGGCTGGCTCTCTGCTCCCCAAACAGATGTCTGGCTCTCTGCCCTGGTATTTTGGAAGATGTGGGTTAAGAGAACAAGCTCATATGAGTACAGATCTGTACAAAATCTAGTCACAAATGGCAAAATGCCAATGGAATAAGGTGTTCTTATTCCTGGTGGGCCTACCCCATGCATGGTCCTTACTTGGCAGAGGGAAGAAAAAGAAGTCGAAAATATAACTCATTGTCTCCTCTATCCTGTTCCTGTTTCTTTTTTTCATTCATCCCTCCCTCCCTCCCCTCCTTTCTTATTTTTATTTATTTATTTTTATGGGGCTGGGGATGGAATCCAGGAACTTACACATGCCAGGAAAGCACCTAACACGGGGCTACAACTCCAGCCCTATTTCCTATTCATTAACAGGTTTTATATTTGTTTGCAAATCCCCCCACCCACCCACTACAGTTTGGAAAACCTGAAATGAATGTGGAAAAATGCTACTTAAACTTGCTATTTTTCACAGTGTTTGAAAACAACCACTCAGCTCTTAGGTGATGCAGGAAGAAGATGGTAAAGAAGACATGCTAAAAACTTCTGCTGCGTCTAAAGATCATTGTGTTCTGACTCCCTTATGAACATCTGCCATCAAGACGCAGGCATTTCTGAAAGCAAGATAGGAAGTTTCTGGTTCTTTCTGTTGGACACTTTCTTTTAAGGATTCCATTCCTTTTGGCATTTCTTGAAATGACTACAGTGGGTTTCAATCGTGGTTGCACATTAGAATCACCTGGGGAGCGTTAAAAAATACCAATACCCAGGATGTTCTCAGGACCAACATTAGAAATTGAGGACTAGAACCTGAGCAGCGAAGTTTTTTAAAAATTTTTTTATTTTAATTTTTTAAAAGTTTCCCAAAGAAATTCAAGGGCAATCAATAGCAAGAACCATGATATCAGGCGAGGAAATGACATCCTCTCATTTCTCCCAACTAGACTTGAAGAGTGTTGGACTAATCTGCTTCTCCTTATTTTCCTGGTGCTGCTGGTATATTTTCAGAGGAGCAATTTGAACAGGATAGGGGATAGGTGCTTCAAACACAGGATATGACCACAACATAAAAAGCAGGGGAAAAAAAAACCTCTTGACAAACTGATGACACAAAGTTTTGTTCTCTCATGATATTCGGATCACCTTTTAATTTAGCTTGAAGCCTCAGCCTTCCGTGTTCCAGTTATTGGCTTCTTTCCCACTACCATCTGAAACCTTCTGCCTTTTAAGTGTTGGCACTCTTCCTCTTTTAAAGGAGTCACTACTGTTTTTATGGGCAACAAGTTTATATCTCCACATACCAAAATAAAATAAAAAATTTCCAAAAACATAGCAGAAAGCATTTGCCTGCCTTTCTTTGGAAAAATGATAGTGTCCTCAGGTTTGGGTGATAGAAGAAATTATAAAGGGGAGATATGACAGCTTTGATAAAGGAAATAGAAAATTTTACTACCCACAGTAACTAAATCATGATGCCAAAATTTTTGATTAAGAAATAAGACCACGGGGCTGAAGCCGTAGCTTGGCGATTATGGCGCTTGCCTGGCATGCGCGAGGACACGAGTTCAAACCACAGCACCATCTACATAACAAAGTGTCAAGGAATGAAAGTCACCTGAAGAACTAAATAAAGATTGCTTCTCTTTCTCTCTCTCTCTCTCCAAACCCTATTTCTTAAAAAAAAAAAAAGAAATAAGACCATAAAGTATAAAGGGTTTGTTTGAATGAATTATGATCCAAAATACAAAAGTACAAATAAGTTAGTCAAAAGAGATGACTAGGGCTCAGGGTGTAGCATTCAAGAGGCCCTGGGTTTAACCCTCAGGTCTGCAAAGAAAATCGTTTATATTCATCCTGAAGAAGTAACAAAGAGGAACTTAAAACTATTTGACTTTAGTAGAACTACAAATCTGTAAACTTAAAGTATGGATTTACAGCTATGTAATTTGTAAAAGAAAAAAAATTGGCATTAACAAAATTGAGAAGAATTTTGTACTCTTTTACATTGTTTGTGACAATGCAAATTGAAACAGATTTTAGTAGCAACACAAAATTTTAAAAAATTTATAATCAATTATTGTATAATTTTATTGTTTCTTTGCAAAATAATTTCAAAAAAGAAAGGTTAGTGCAATAACATTATTGTATTGTTGCCTGCTGTATAAAATTGTCATACAAATTTCAACGTCCCACAGTAGGAAACTGAATTATTATAAATCACAACATTTTTGAAAAAGATAATTATGGGTAGCATGTAATAATATGAAACTATTTAAAATGTATAATTAAATTATAATATGAAACTAAATACTCATGTTGATTATGTATATGATATGTGAAAAGAAAAAATAGCTAGAATGAAAAAATGAAATGTTGTGTGCATATACGGATGTCACCATGAATGCCACTATTATATATAATTATAATGCACCAATAAAATTAATTAAAAGATAAAAAATAACAAGAACAACAACAAAAAAGTTGTACTGGAGCATGAGATTAAAAATATGTGTATTTGCTTTAAAATCCCTTAAACATTTAAGGATGTTTTTCCATCATAAAAATAACATATGTTTTTTGTTGTCATTGCTAGAGATTGAACTCAGGGTCTCATGAACACTAAGCATGCACTCTTACCACTAAACTATACCCCTGGACTCTAATAATATATAGTTTTTGATAGAGTATTTGATAACCAGAAAAACAATTAGAATAAAGAAAAAAAATTCTTTCGAAGTTCTAGAACGTAAAAGCAACCAGGATTTTGACATGTTTCTTACAGTAAGAGTGTGAGGGCCAGAAGCCTACTATGTTTTTATTTCAGCAATTCAGATGAAGCACGCATTGATTCTGTTTCATTATGCTATGGGGAGCACATGTTAAAATGATTGCTATTAATGGTGGTGATAACTAATTTATTACATTCTGTCATGAATTACAATTTATTTCCCAAGGATTCCTTCCTCTGCTGTTGGTTCTATGTCAATTGCTCTCCTCCCCACCTCACCCCACCCTCTGCCATCATTTCCCGACACCTTAAATATCATCCTAAATTTAGAAGTTTCATTTTAGACATGTGCCAGTCCAAAGACGATTCCTTTAATCCAACTAGAGTTTAGAGTAACTGCTTGGGCCCTGATGTATCAGCACAATTTCATTTCACTATGTTCTTGGCTGGGTTTTTTTTTTCCTGTTCTTTGATAGATGCTGCTAAGTCACCAAGAGACACACTGGGTTCCCAAGGCAGCTTTAATAAGGAACAGAAAAATACTCGGGACAATACACTTTTTGTCCTAGACTTTTCTCCTTTCAAAGACTTTTAACTTTATTTTTCTCATATTGTGATAATATATACTCATTGTAGAAACTTTCAAAATTTGAATTTTTGTTTCAAATTTAATTTAACTAATTTTATTTTTTTATTTATTTATTTTTTTTTAAAGAGAGAGGGACAGTGAGAGAGACAGAGAAAGAGAGAAACAACTTTATTGAGTTTTTCACATGGCCTTCATTGCTCCAACACTCAGTTGTGTACGTGGTGCTGGGGTTTGAACCCGGGTCCTCATGCTTGCCAGACAAGCGCCGAAACCACTGAGCCACCGCTCCAGCCCCTAATTTTATTTTTGATTGCACAATATTTATACATTTTTGAGAGGTACAATGTGATCTTTTGATGTATGTATAAATTGGATAAAGATCAAATCAGGGTAATTAATTTGTCCATCACCTTAAACTTTATCATTTTTATAATAAATACATTAAAAAATCCTCTCAACTGTTTTGGGGTATATGATGCATTATTGTTAATGACATTCACAGTGCAGTGCCATTGAACAATAGAACTTATTCCTCTTACCTAACTGTAACACTGTATCTGTTGACCAACTCTTCCCATCCTGCCTCCCTGAACTTTAAATTAAATCATAAAGATGAGAAAAAATTTGCCTGTGGTTCTAACACTCTGAGGCAAATCCTATTAAATTTTGGCACATTCCCTTCTAATGTCCTTTCCTCTGCATCAGCTGATGTTTAATGTCAAAATCAATATCTCAACAAAGATTGAAAGTTAAACATCTCTGAGTGCCTTATAGGAGAAATTTATTCCAATAGCTCAGAAGCCTCCGTTCAGCCTCATCCTTACTATGGCTTCTTGGTGCCCTGTTCCAGCCAGGCCAAGCTACCAGTGGTTTCTCTAGGTGCTGTTTAAGCGTCAGTACCATGGGAAATTCTTCCAAGGGTTGTCCTTTATACACTCCATCCATCCTTTCCTTTTGGTTTGGCTATAAGTCTCTAGGTGCTGGATTTCTTTCTCTTTTTCTTTTCTTTTCCTTTTTTTTTCAGAGGATTTACCTGCATTGGCTTATGAAAATACTTAAGAGGAAAAAGATGTTTAAAGTAAAAGAATGAATAACTTCTATTGTAGAACTGAGAAAATATTTATTGAAAAAATATTGTCTACCACACTTTGAGTTTTAGTTAGATGTGCAATCTGTAGGCCTACTTTAAATTCTTTGGTCTAATCTGTCCCTTTCACTATCTCCTCAAAAAAAAATACTTGGGCATAAATCTCACAAAAGATGTCAAGGACCTATACAATGAAAATTACTGAACTTTTAAAAAAGAAATTATAGAAGATCTGAGTAGATGGAAAAACATTCCATGTTCATGGTTAGGTAGAGTCAATATCATCAAAATGACCATTTTACACAAAGCCCTATACAGATTTAATGCAATCCCTATCAAGAAACCAATGTCATTCTTCATGAATATAGAAAAAGCAATACTCAAATTTGTATGGAATAACAGAAGACCCAGAATAGCCAAAACATTACTCAGCAAGAAGGAGGAGGCAGGAGGCATCTTAATTCCTGACCTGAAATCATACTACAAGGCAAGAGTAACAGAAACAGCATGGTATTGGTACCAAAACAGAATGGAAGACCAATGGAATAGAATAGAGGATTCTGGAACGAACCTTCATACCTTTAACTATTTGATATTTGATAAAGGGGGCAAAAGCATAGCATGGAAGAATGATAGCCTGTTCAACAAAGGGTGTTGGACAAACTGGACAGCCATATGTAGACAACTGAAATTGGATCCTTACCTTTCACCATGCACAAAAATTAAAAAAATGGTTCAAGGATCTGGATATTAAACTAGAAATTTTACATTTACTTGAAAAAGAAGTAGGATCAACATTACATGACATAGGGGTTGGCATAGCCTTCCTAACAGGACTCCCATGGTGCAAGCAGTAAAATCAAGAATAAATGCATGGGATGCAATTAAACTAAAAAGCTTTTGCACAGCTAAAGATTTAGTCAAGAGTCTCAAGAGAGAACCTACAGATGGGAGAAAACTTTTGCCTGCTACACCTCAGACAGAAGGCTAATATCCAGAAAATACAAAAAACTCAAAAAACGAAATACTAAAATCACAAATAACCCAACTAATAAATACATGGGCTATGGAACTAAAAAGAAGCTTCTCAATGGAGGAAGTCCAAAAAGCCCATAAACATATGAGAAAATGCTCTACATCACTAGCAATAAGAGAAATGCAAATCAAAATTTCACTGAGATTCCACCTCACTCCGATCAATGACAGGTGCTGGAGGGGCTGTGGGAAAGGAGGAACATTGTTACATTGCTGGTGGGACTGCAAACTGGTACAGCCACTCTGGAAAGCAGTGTGGAGACTCCTCAAAAAATTAGGGCTACAACTGCCTTTTGACGCAGTTATTCCACTCCTGGGTATCTTCCCAAAAGAGCTAGAATAGGTTTACTATAGAGATACAGCTTCATCAATGTTTATAGCAGCTCAATTTACTAAATTATGGAACCAATCCAGATACCTCTTACTTGATGAGTGGATTCAAAAGCTTTGGTACATATATACAATGGAATACTACTTGGCTATAAGAGAAAATGATATTATGGCATTTGCTGCCAAATGGATGGAGATGGAAAAAATTTTGCTAAGTGAAGTATCCCAAACTCAGAGACTCAAGGGCCAAATGTTTTCTCTCATTTGAGGAAGCTAGAATACAAGCAAAAACAGTACGATAGATGGCTAAGCTAACAACTACCTCAACATGTATGAAATTTTACATGATCATGGGGAACCTTGCTTAGGTTTCCAGGGGATGTAGGGGGGGGCAGGGAGAGGGGAGGGGAATAGGAAGGACTTCAAGGAGACCAGAGGGAGGTAGTATGGGGGAATCTAATCTGAAGGGGACCTCCAACTTCCAGAGAAGCCCAATTAACTTGAGGCTTAAGTAGAGTGAAACATGGAACCATGGGGAACCCAAAGGGGGGAAACCACGGTCTGGCACCAGCCTTGGCTTGTTCTGTTATTACACTGCTGTTCTTGACTGTTTGACGATGAACCCCTCCTAATTGTAAAACCATGTTTATCGAATTAAAAAAAAATTCATTATAGTAACTTGCATTTGTAGGAGGAAAAAGTTGCCTGGGAAGGGACATAGATATTTTCTTGGGATATTGTAAATATTCTATGCTTAAAATCAGTAAGGTTCTATGGGTGTATTTATGAAAACTGTATAGTTAATATTTATAATGCTCAACATATGTACATATGACCTCACCAAAATATAAATTAAAAAGTGGGGCTGGATTGGGGAAGGGTTGAAGAATGGAAGAAATAAAGTATAATTAACATATTCTTCTGGGTGACAGGTTGATATTTACTATTCGACATATTTTAAATTTTATGTAATAAAATGTTTGCATTAAAAAATAAATTCTTTGGTCTATAAAATTTACAATTAGTAAATAACAGAAGAATTTAAACACCAGTTCAAAAAGCAAGAAGAATCTCTCTCTCACTAGTTATCTCTATCATTCATATTAAGATAATAATGAAGGCCATCCAGATTGATTTTTCTCTTTAGGAATGATATGACATTAATGAAAACGTAAATATATTGCAGTGAGATTAGGTGTTATTTCATACATCACTTTTGGATAATTGACTCCCGTGTCTTTTTCCAAATGTGACCTTTATTCCAGTATTGTATATTGCTGGGAATGTGGGGATGAACTGTGAAATTTCAACGTGGCTATTGCTTTCTCAATTCTGAATCTTAGGAGATTTGGAGTAAACAGCTTACGAGTGAGTTCTTATTAAGAGTTAGGAAATCATCTCACTGAGTTCCTATAGAAATAAAAGGTAATGCTGTTAGGAAATTTTTGATTATCTATGAACATATTTCCATTAATTTTTTTCTAGTCTATAGAGCTAAAATAATGCAATATTTGAAAACATTCT
This sequence comes from Aplodontia rufa, assembly GCA_004027875.1. Classification (NCBI taxonomy): domain Eukaryota; kingdom Metazoa; phylum Chordata; class Mammalia; order Rodentia; family Aplodontiidae; genus Aplodontia; species Aplodontia rufa. Next base: position 22,391 of record PVKS010006358.1, read on the forward strand.
GGAAAGTGGAGAGAAAAAATATTTTTATTAAAAAATCCAAGTATTTACATCTGCAGCAAATATTAGTTTAAAAACAAAATAACCCGTTGATCTTTTAAAGCAATATTCTAGTTGAAGAGCTATTTTTAGTATTTTAAACAGGTAATTATATTTTCCTGTGTGTGTGTATGTGTATAATATATGTGTGTATGTGTGTGTGTGTGTGTGTGTATATATATATATATATTTTTAAACAAAGTAGATGCAATTTAAAAAGCAAACATTGTTAGCGTAATTGAAAGGTAGACTGTGTGACCTAACTGGGCTTTCTGTTTATTTTTTAATGTTATGACATTCTTGACAAGGAACAGAAAATTTGGGACTTAAACAGTCCTTGTACCCAAAACAGAAATGAAGAGGCCCATTCAAATACACTATCAGAAGAAGTTTAGCTTACCTTTTTTTTTTTTTCCCCCTAAAAGAAGTTAGAGCTAGAATTTCCTGTAAAGGCCACTTTCTGGAAAAAATGGTCTCATGTATCTCTAAAACTCTCTCAGAACTATAGGAGGTTTCTATAACAAAGAAAAAATATGATTAGCCTTTGACTGGGACTTGACTATGTTTTGTTGGCTTGGCCTAGTAGTAACTTTCAACTTTTTTTTTTTTTTTTTTTTTAAAGAGAGGGGGAGTGAGGGAGAGAGAGAAATAGAGAATCAAGTTTTTATTTTTATTTTTTATCTGGCCTTTGTTTCTCTGACAGTTTTGTATGTGGTGCTGGAGTTCAAACTCAGATCCTTGTGCATGCCAGGCAAGTACTCCAACTGATGAGCCACTGCCCCAGCCCATGTTCAAACTTTTTTTGACTTCCATCCACAGTAAGAAATACATTGTACATTGTGCTCTTATACACACAACAATGCACATATGCACGTATTATTAAGATAAAAGTTCTCCTCTGATGATAGGTTTAATGCACATGTAATCTTGCTCACTCTGAAAAACCAAATAAAATATAGTGTCAAGACACTTGAAAAGGGGGCTGGAGCGCTGGCTCCGCGGTTTCGGCGCTTGCCTGGCGAGCATGAGGACCCGGGTTCAAACCCCAGCACCACGTACGCAACTGAGTGTTGGAGCAACGAAGGCCATGTGAAAAACTAAATAAAGTTGTTTCTCTTTTTTAAAAAAAAAGACACTTGAAAAGCTATAAACTCATAAAAGGACAGAATAGAAGAACAGGCAGCAACAACGTAAGTTTGCAAGTGGGAAGCAGATGGACAAGTTAGGTAGCTGACCAGCTGGTACTAGAGAGGAAACCCCAGGCCAATACTGGGGAAAACTGGAAAACAACAAGTTTACATTTTAGAAAATTCAAAAGCCTCAGAAATGGGCTGCATTAGGCACCTCTGCATTCAGGGGGAAAGGGACAATAATTAAGGCAAGGAAGATTGTGTGTAATCCATTCTGGGCTCTTGTCCTTACTGTCCTCTCCTTTTCCAGGGGAAGATGGAAATCTTGGACGAGGGATCATCATGCACAGCTGAAGGACAGGTATTAAAACAAACACTGGAGAATTAAATAACCATATGCAGGCTGAATGCTGGGAACCCATTATCACCTGCTTACCAATGTAACAAGCCCTTGACCCTCAGGTAGGAATTTGGACAAGTACTTTCTTGCGAATTGGACCAGCCCCAGGAAAAAAGACCTAAAGATACTAACACCATGTACTCCCCAAGAAATGGCTGATTCAGATCAACCTATGGTGAAGATCAAAGTTCATAAACTCCTATAATAAGCTAAAAAATTCCAGCCACCCCAGAAGTCCTCACGTTTCTTTTATGAAGAAACACCCTGGGTTTATTCAATATGGGAGAAAAAATTCCAACATAAAAAGAGTCCAAAATCAGAAGGAAGAAAGAAAACAGAAACCGAGGAAAGGAATACTTCAAACATTATCATGATTATCTTTTGAGATGTAAGGCAAGATACTGTATCCATGCAATAAAAACAGGATATAAAACAAAGGAACTTTTCATAAACAACAACAACAAGGAAACTTAGAAATGATAGGAGATAGGAAAATCTTAATAAGAGGATTGGATGATAAAGTTAACAAAAATGCTGAGAAAGCTGAGCAAAAGGACAAAGAGGTACAGATGAGAGACGATTTAAAAATCAGAGCCAGCCCACATGTCTCAATTCCAGATAACAGATAAAGAGGGAGCAGGGAAAATGAATGGAGGAAATAACTCTCCCACCAAAGAATCAATAAGGTATTCCATGATGGGGAAATAAAAAACATTTCTAGACATGCAAAAATTAAAAAATTGCTTTTCGTGCACTCATTCTTAGAAATTTGCTGATGGATATACTTCATCATAATGTATGGGAAGATAATCTGAGAGAGAGGAGGACACAGGTGCAGAAGGCATTTGAGACACAGGGGGAGCCTGGGATGAAGGAGAAGGACATTAATGAGCGCTGCATGGTAGCAGGTGGGGTGGGACTTAGCTCAGGTGGGACGAGTATGAAGCAAGCGACATGCATGCTGGTTGCTGTCATCAAAGCCTTCTGTCCTATACCATCTCTTTACATGAGAAAAGTATTAGTTTTATGTTCTGAAATAACTGAGTGGTACACATTGGCTCAGGAACTGACTTCCTAAAGAAGACCCCCAAAGTGCAAGAGTAAAAGGGAAAATCAATAAATGGGATGGCATCACATTGAAAAGTTTCCTCACAGCAAAAGAAACAACTAAGAGCACGAAGAGAGAACCTACAGAATGGGAAAAAGTCTTGGCCTCCTTACCTCAGACAGGGCATTAATATCCAGCATATACAAAGAATTAAAAAACTTAACACGGAAAAAGAAATCTAACAATATGGGCAAAAGAACTAAACAGACACTTTTCAAATGAAGAAATACAAATGGTCAACAAATATATGAAAAAATTCTCAATACCTCTAGAAATTAGAGAAATGCAAATTAAAACAACACAGATTTACCTCACTCCAGTTAGAATGGCAATAATCGTGACTACAAACAATAAATGTTGGGGAGGATGCGGGGAGTATGGTACACTTATACATTTTTGGTGGGACTGCAAACTCGTACAACCACTCTGGAAAGAAGTATGGAGATTCCTCACAAAACTAGGAATGGATCCACCATTTGACCCAGCTATCCCACTCCTTAGTGTATATTCAAAGGACCTAAAATCTGCATACTACAGGGATACAGCCACAGCAATGTTCATAGCATCACAATTCACAAGAGCTAATCTGTGGAACCAACCAAGGTGGCCTTCAATGGATGAATAGATACAGAAATTGTGGCATATACATGCAATGGAGTACAACTCAGCCATAAGGAAAGGTGACATGGTGTCATTTGCTGGCAAATGGATGGAACTGGAGGATTTCATGCTAAGTGAAATAAGCCAGTCTGAAAGATGCAAATGTTGAATGTTCTCTGATATGTGGAAGCTAACCTGAAATAAGGAAAAGTACAGAAGAACAGACAAAGGGGAAGGAAATGGATCAAGGAGGAATGAAATAGGGAAAGTTTGTGGAAGAAATCAGACTTTCTCGTGTTCTTATATGAACACATCATAGTGAATCTCATCAGCATGTGTATCAACAAGTTAGTAAATTAAAACAAAACTACTCGTAAATCACAGAAAGACCAATGCAGTAGAGGGGAAGAGAATGAGGGGAAGAGGGGAAATACTGGGGACTATGAATTAGAATAAGTTATGCATACATTTATAAAAATGTCAATGTTTATCCTATTAAGTATATCTAAAAAGAGCAGGAGGTGCAAGGACTGGAGGGGAAGGGGAAAAACTGGAGACTGAATTAGAACAAGTTAAACTCTATGCTTTTATAGTTATGTCATTGTAATCTTATGTCATGTGTACCTAAAAAAAAAAACGAATAAAAAAGAAATAACGGAGTAGATTTAAACAGACAAAAATGTGAGAACATATGAGCTGAAAATCCAATGTAGAAGACATGGAATGGAACAATAATGGCTGTACAGTAGGCTGATGAGCAGCCAACTGAGCTAAAAGGAGGATGGAGGTTTTCAGGATGTGTTCCCAAGAAAAGGTCCCATGGAACTCTTTAGCTCCTGATGAAATTTAACTGAGAGATCATTGGAATATGGGAGAACTATGAAAAGAGCAATAACAAATGAGGTATTATTCGTACACAGAAGAAAAGCAAAAGGTAAATAATTATAGTGAAATATAACACACATATATAAGACAGACACTGAATTTGAACTTCTTAAAATGTATTGTATCTTATCAATATAAGGATGGGACGGCCTGCAGAAAAGAAACCACAAAAACAGAGCTAGACCCTAAGTTACAAGAGAAGGGGGTGAATAAACAGACTTATACCACTGCACCTGGCTATTTTATTTTTAAAAGCTTGAACAGAGAACATTGTATATATTTATTGCATAAAAACATAATGTTTTGGGGCATGTATACATTGAAAAATGGTTAAATCTAAGCAATTAAATGCACTATCATTTTTGTGGTAAGAATGCTTAAAATCCACTCTGTATTTTTCAAGAATACAGTATATCATCAGGAAGTATATTCACCTTGCTGTAGAGATCTATTGAATTTGCTCCTTCTGTCCAGCAGTTATTATATGGCCTGTGACCTGCATTTCCCTATCTATCTCTCCCTGCTACTCATACCAGCCTCTGGCCACCACTTTTACTCTATTTCTGTGTGTTCAACAGTTTTGGATTGCACAAATGAGTGAGATCTCTGTGTCTGGCTTATTTGGCTTAACATAATGTCCTCTAGGCTCATCCCTGATGTTGCAGATGGCTGAACAGTATTCCATTGTGTATGTAAACCACATTTTCTTTATCCATTCATCTATTGTTAGAAACTTAAGCTTATTCCTTACCTTGGCTACTGTGAATAATACTGCAATGAACATGGATGTGGAGATATCTTTCCATATATTGATTTCATTTCTTTTGAGTATACATCCAGTAGTAGAATTGTTGGATCAGAAGATAGTTCTATTTTTAATTTTTTTAAGGAACCTCCCTACTGTTTTCCTTAATGACTGTACTAATTTACATTTCTACCAACAGTATGTAAGAATAGCCTTCTCTACATTCTTACCAACACCTTTTTCTTTCTTCTTCTTCTTTTTTTTGATAATAGCCATTTCAACTGCAGAGAGGTGATATCTCATTGTGATTTTGATTTGCATTTCATGGATAATTAGTGATGTTGATTTTTATTATGTTTGTTCTCAGGTTTGCTAATTAGCAACATTCAGAAATACTAATTCACACTAATAAGGGGATCTTTTATGTAAGATAGTTCTGCACTTGAGCATTTTTTCTTAAAGATCAAAGATGCCATTTAGGTATAATTCATGCATTCCCAGCATCTTAAATTATGTTAATTATGATATGAATTTCTCTAAGCTTCTCTATTAAAGATTGTCAATTAACCTTACTGGCTAGCAGAAATGCTGGCAAAATTTCATGGAATAGTTCTTGATGCTTAATTAAAAGGAGTCTTTCTGCTTTGAGTGATGATATGAAGCACTAGAGAGTTTTCAAAAACAATTAATATGGTCTCTACTGTTAAATTGCTGACCACATCATAAAAATGGCTTAGTAAGTGCCCATAATGTAAAAGAGAAAAATATAAGATTTTTTTCTTTTTAATTGCATGTTACTATATTCATTATTTTTATTCAAAAGGGAACACTATAATATGTTTTTATGTGTTCTTTAAAAATTGTTGCAAATTAAGCAATATAGGAATTTTATTATTTTCTTAGAATCACTCCAGTATCTTCTTACAGAATACCTCAGAAATTTGTGATTCACCAACAACTTTGTCAACTCACTTTCAGACTCAGCAATGCATGCAGCTCAGTTGTATGTGGGCTTTTTACAAGCCCAAAGAAAAATTTATCGATAATGTTTAATTAATTGGTTCTCGAGTAGCTAAATATTGAATCATTTATTTGTTCATAACCTGTTCATTGTTATTCACACAAAATAAATACTTTGTGAGTAACCACTATGTGTCATGTACTGTGTTATCATGTAGCAAACCAATACCCCTTCCCAGAGTTATAGAACTATTTCTGTCAATGATTCCTGTTAAATAGTAAGATGATGGGATATAATAAAGATAACTTAATTCTTCCTGTGATTATATGCATTATTCAATATATGAACTCTTAAAACTCACTCTGAGGAATAAAACAATAAAGTTTGTATGAGCCTTTAAATTTAAGCCTTCCATTTACCACAGATAGGAAGCAGAGAAAAACATGCAAATTGATCGAGTTTAGGACTTCAGTTTATCAATATCAGTATAGAAATTTGCACTAAAGAATCAGTTCATAATAAATGCATCCAATTTATTGAGCACCTATACTAGGTTTAGCATTCTGAGAGAATTTTAAATACTTTATATTTCATTATTATTCACACAACCCGGTTTGGTGGATTTTGTTCTTGTTAGAGGGAGAGAGAAACAAATTTAAATCTGCACTGAAGTTAATCATTTGCTTCATCTTACTCAAACTAGTTAGGATTTGAAACAAGTTGAATTTTACTCCCAAACCATGATCCTAGCCACTGTGTCTGATTTATTCAATTTTCATAAAAATTCTTTGAGAATTCACAATCGTCAAACCTATGAAACTTCCTCCTGGAAACAGATGAAACTTGCACTTTGCGAAAACATTTTTTTACTCACATATAAAAAAAACCCATTTTTTTTATGTTAGGGATTGAACCCAGGGGCACTCTACCATTGAGCTACATCCCCATCCCTCTTTATTTTTTATTGTGAGACTAGATCTTGCCAAGCTGCTGAGGGTCTTGCTGAGTTGCCCAGGCTGGCCTCAAACTTTCTATCCTCCTACCTCAGCCTCCTGAGTTGCTGGGATCACTGGTGTGAGCCATGGCAATTTTTGTAGATTTTTATAATTTTAGTAGCAAATCATCAAGGTGTTTATAACAAAAGTGAGGCAAAGTCATAGTCTAGGAGGACTTTCTTTAGTAGAAGGAATGTTGAGGAAATTGTGGCAAAGCCAAGTGGCCAACTTGAGACAGTCCTTGCTCCACAGCAGAGCACCATATGACAGCCTCCTCACATGGTCATGCAATGGAGTATATCATATTAGGAGACACCAATGAATTGCTTTTACCATTCTATGCTTAAACCTCCCAGAATGTTTTACCATAGGAGAAATACTCTGAATCAATGGTAAGTGACTTATAGGGTCTTACTTCTATCTTTACATGCATGAGATCTGTTTCCTTTGAATCATATTCAAAGACATCCAACCTTAATCAAAGTAGTCATGCTTTATAATGGCCCTCAAAACAGTGGAATCACAAATCTACATTATTCTTTCATCAGCTTTCTTGAGGAATTCTAAACAGATCTGATAATTTTTCTCAACTTTCAAACTCTTAATAGCCTAGTACGATACTGCCAGGAAATGCCAACTTATCAACCCTGATTTCATTTGAACTAGGTTGACCAGGCATAGTAACAGAGAGTTGCTTTAAGAAATAACAGGGGCTTGGGATATGGCTCAGTGATAGAGCACTTGCCTAATATGTGCAAGGTTCTGGATTCTATCTTCAGCACCAAAGCAGAACAACAGCAACAACAGCAACGGAAGGGGAATTATTGGTGCATCATTAATTGGCACATGAAGCGGTAGAGAGGAAACATTTGTAATGTATACAATGATACACGGGCATGGATTGAGCAGATTTGCCGTATTCATTGAAAAAGAAAACAAACTGCTTGCCTAATACTACATATATAGCAGATTTACATCAACTTTCTTTCATTTATTATTGTGAATTATGCAAAAGAAAAGATGCAAAGTAGCAAGACAGAACATAAAAACCTTTGAAATAAGACCTAAATATTTTTTTTTAAGAAAGAGGGGACAGTAAGAGAAAGAGAAGCAATTTTTATTTAGTTTTTCATGTTATTTGTTGTGCGTGTGATGCTGGGGTTTGAACTCGCATACTTGCACATGCAAGGCGGGCGCCGTAACCGCTAAAGCACTGCTCCAGCCCCAGACCTAAGTAATTTTACAACTCAACTTCTACGTTAAGGCTGAGCTACCTAGGCAAGTTATTTGCTTTTTCTGAGTCTTAATTTCCATCTGCTAAATGACTATGTGACTATTAGAAAATGCCTAGTAAATTCCTGGCATATACTGGTTGATAGCGGTGCTATTTTCCTTCTCACACTCTGAAAGTGAAGGAGACCTTTGGGAGGACCACAAAATGTATCAGATGCTAACTCTGTCTTCATAGAACAAGTAGGATTTGAAAATGCTAATGAGTCAGCCACATATGACTAAGATGGTGGATTCCATCACTGGCCACAGTTCTCATAGGTTCTCTCCCTGTTTTCTTGTTTTCCATCCTATGCATTAGGGCTGCCCATATCATTTTCTTTGACCAACAGGATGCTTTGGACTGTATACTGTGACAATTTGAACCTGAGCTTCAGGAAGCCTTGCAGGTTCTACCTGCACTGCTCTTAGGAACCTACTGCCATGTGAACCAGCACAGCCTGGAAGGTAAGAGAACATGTGGAGTGGAGATGAGTAATCCCAACCGAGGTTCCCCTAGGCCAGTCAGTCCCCAGCCAACTCCACAGCTGATCTCAGACTGTGAGCATAGCCAAGATCAGAAGTGCCTAACAGAATTGCGGGCTAAATGAACGGTTGCTGTTTTAAGCCACTAAATCTCAGGGGAAGGTTTAGTTATGCAGCAACGGACAATTGATGCAAATGTGAGGAGATATGGGGTCATGACATTTTCTAGCCAAAACAAAATCATGGGAACACAGGTTTGAAATAATTTTGGAAATGAGTAGTTACCAATTCAAATGGAATGATGTGATACACCAGTTGCTACTGCTCTAGTTGAATAAAAGATGCAAATCATTCACTAGTGGGAATTAAAGGTTTCATGTGCAAATGATTCTTTGCAATGGGAGGTACAGAGATGAATTTTTCCCCCCTGCAATATTTTTCTGAACTTTCTATATTTTTGGACTCCAGGAACTGTTCTTATGTGCTGTACATGGCAACAGAGGAAAAAGATCATGGTAAGAGAAGAAAAGATGGGAAAAATTAATGTTGAAAATAAAATAAAAGTAATTTGGGACGAGGCAAGAAAGTTTCATACTGCAGATAGCAAAAAGCAAAGCCTGGGTAACTTGTCCTTTTGTTATGACCGTTGTTCATTGCAGAAAAAGGATCTTGGTCTTTACCTAACCTTTACCCCACCCCACTCTTTACCAAGTAGAACACACCATGAATGCGATTAAGTGTAATTTAAAAATTGTGTCTTATTGGTTTCTCTTTGTGAAGCAGAAAACTAAGTGTGCCTTGAAGGAAATAATTTGAGGTGGATGAATGAAAAATCACCATACTGCTGAAAGGTGCCTCTCCTATATATGTGGTAAATTCCATGATTTGTGCAATGGTTAACTTTGTACTTATTTTGTGAGAATTTCAGAGGTCACCCACAGGTGATTTCTGAAAAGTACAAAATCTGAGGTGTCTTTTGTTCCCCGTAGTGTAAATCAATACTACAGCTGAGGTGGAGTTGGGGCAGCAAAGCTTATAACAAATGGTGGATTCCCTGAGGTGGCAGGTGTGAGGTCTGCTCAATGAACTGTAAATGTCTAGGAAAATTCCATTCCTGAGCATCGTTTCTTAAGGTCTTGCTGATTTGGATTGAAGTCTGTAAATTAAGGACTTAATCAAATTTTATGAACGAGCCACTGTGATCTCACACATTGATAGATGGGACACATGTTCATGCTTGTCAGAATATTGTGGGTTATCGCTAATACCGGAAAAGGAAGATAAAGATTGGGATTAGTGAGTGGGGGGAAGCAATGGGAAGCACTTCTCTGCATCAAAGAGACCTGAAACCAGGGTGATAACAGGAAATTTGTCTCTAGGGTTCCTCAGTCAATCCTTTGTTCCCTCTTCCTGTTCTTAATTTGCAAGGATAAGAATAAGAGGTAATGATTCAGGAAGTTATTTCCCACCAGACTAGATGAGCAGGTTATAGGAACAAAGGTTTGGAAGAAAATTTCTTAGCTTATCTGGTTTGATCTCAGAAAGGGTCCAGAAGTTGTTGACTCTTATTTACCCATGCTTGGCCTGAATGCTTCCAATCATGGAACTCATTCTATTGGTATGGGGCCTCTAGTTGTTAGGGTATCATTACATTGCACTAGAAATTGATACCACACAGCTCTTGATTCTGGTTCTACCCTTTGAACTTACCCAGAATTATCTTCAGCCTCTTGAAGTAGTTGGGACCTAACATTGTTCCAGAAACACTGCTGGCCAAGAAGTCGGAACACCTTGGTTTTGCCAGGCGTGGTGGTGCACACCTGTAATCCAGAGGCTCAGAAAGCTGAGGCAGGAGGACTGCAAGTTCAGAGCCATCCTCAGCAACTTAGGACCTAGAGAGGTCCTAAGCAACTTAGCTAGACCCTGACTCAAAATTAAAACAACAACAACTTGGTTTTGCAACTATCTAGTTTCCAGCTCCCTCACTTAATTTTATTTATTTAATAACAAACACTGGGGTAGAACTTAGAGAAATACGACAGAAATCCTGTTCAGTAATACAAAGAGCACTTGGATGAGGGTAGAAAGCAACTTTAGCCTAATCAAAACAGAAAAGATTTCCCCTGAAATTAAGAGCTAGGTATAGGCGTTTCACAAAAAGGAAGGAAAGAAACAACGTGTTATGGTCTGAATGCTTGTGTTCCCCTAAATTCTTATGTTGAAACCCTAACCTCCAAGGTGATGTCATTAAAAGGCGAGGTCTTTGGAAGGTGAATACAGCATGAGGATGGTGCTCTCACGAATGGGATTAGTACCCTTATAAGAGACCCAGAATGCCTTCCCCCTTCCGCCATGGGGGAAGTAGACCCTCAGCAGATGAAGAATATGCCTGTAGTATGCTCTTGGACTTTCAGCCTCTAGCACCGTGAGAAGTGAATGTTTGCTATCTATAAGCCATCCAGTCTATGGAATGTTTGCTACAGAAGCCCAAATGGACAAAGACAACCCTTCCCAGAAATGACAATAAATTCTCAGCCTTTTGGCTCAGTAACCAGAGATCGAGAGGTCCCTCTCCTATCTCAGTATTAATAAAAACTTCGGAGCATTGGATTCAAATTTAGTGGGCAAGAACAGTGGAGGACATGCAGGAGAGGACTAAGAGATGACTTCGAATAAAGAAATGACAGGTGATTGACAACCAAATGAAGAACTGGATAACTAGAAACAACAACAACCCCCCTCAGAAGCCAAAACACCCATGGACCACAGTTGCCACAATTCATTCAGGCAATGGTTTCCATCAAGAACTGAAAGCATGTATTAGAATCCTATACCACATAGCCCTTGTAGACTTTTGCATAGAGCTACGATCAAAAGTTGAATATAGAGTGCAATATGGGGTATAAATTGTCAGAATTTAGATCCAGTCACTCTCAATAAGCCCATTCGTCCTTATCAGTAAAGAATACCCTCAGGTTTTGTTACAAATAGAGCTGACAGGAATGAGTAGACTCGGTCAGAATCCTAGACCAGGAAAGTGGACACCCTGGTTACATAGAACCCCCAATAGAATGCTGTTTGCACCAGAATCATTTCTGTCATCACAATGCAGACATTATCAGACAATTTCAGAAAGCGCCTGAAAGTAGCATGTACTGTAGAAAATGATAATCAAGGCCTAGCTGAAGGTGGGCCATCATTATGGAAAGTTAGGAAAAATGTTACAAGCGGTGCAGTGCTTGGCGTTTTGCGGAAACACCAAAATGTCACCTAGGGAGACTGAGAAAAACATGAGGGATTAAGATGCCATTGGAAAGCTATTATGGTTTAGATACTAGGTGTACCCAAAAACCTCACACAGGAGACAATGCAAGAAGGGCTAAAGGTGAAATGATAGGGTTATCAGCTATCCTGCTCCTGGGTATTTTCCCAGAAGATATAAATTCGCATACAACAGTGACACAGCTACATCGATGTTTATAGCAGCACATTTCACAGTTGCTAAATTATGGAATCATATATATATATATATATGATTATATATATAATTATATATATGTATATATAACATATATACATATATATGTTATATATACATATATATATATGTATACACACACACACACACACATGCACACACCATGGAATTCTACTCAGTTATTTAAAAAAGTGAAATCATGGCCTTTGCTGGTAGATGGATGGAGATGGAGAAAGTCATGCTGAGTGAAATTAGCCAAACCCAGAAACTCAATGGCTGAATGTTTTCTCTCATATATGGAGGCTAGAGTACAATATAGGAAAAGGTGAAAGAGCAATAAGTTTAGACAACAGACTCATCAAACATACATTACCAATCCAAGTGGGGACAGCCTTGCAGTCTAGGGGTTGGAGGGGGTTGGGGATGGTAAAGGGGGGTATACAGTGTGTGCATGTGTGGAAGTGTTACAACAAACCCCTTCAATATGTATAACATATCAAAAAATACAATCTTGGGTTATGAGAGTCTTAACCCAGTCGATGGATCAGTCTCTTGATAGGGGTTGACTGCAGGGTAACTGAAGGCAGGTAGGGTGTGGCTGAGGAGGTGGGTCCCTGGGGGGTGTGTCTTTAGGGCACACATTTTGTATCTGGTGAATAGAGTCTCTTTTGCTGTGCTTCCTGATTGCAGTGCCCTGAGCCAATTTCCTCCACCACACTCTTCTGCCTTGATGTTCTGCCTCACCTCAAGCCCTGAGGAATAGAACCTGCTGTCTATGGACTGAGACCTCTGAAACTATGAGCCCCTAAACAAACTTTTCCTCCTCTAAAATTGTTCTTGTCAGGTCTTTTAGTCACAGCAGTTTTCACTGACTAAAACTAAAACAAATACAATCAAAGCTCATGTGCATAAATGAGTCACATGTGAAATATTGATATTTTGTGATTTATGCTGCTTGGAAAAAAAATTCCACTATGGATATAGAAGATTGTCGGTTCAGATACAGTAGCTGTCAAAACCACTGCACTGAAATGATTCCTTTCTGTCAGTATTGTTAGTGATCTTAAACTGATAGTCTCAAGCAAGGATTTTAGTAGACTGGTGGACCTGGGGCCCAGATGAAGGTTAAAGAAGAGAGAAAAGGATGAACTAATCATCTTCAAGAGGACTCGAGGATTCTGGCATTCCACATTGTGTATGTCTACCTTTTTGGTATTTTTAAGTGAGATCTGTTTAGTTATCACCAATGTTGAAAAAGAGAGTGACAAAGGGAAATAGCTGGAGGAGCGGGTGTCCAGGGGCTGCTAGGTTGCAGGGGTTGCTGGGGAGGTGGGAGAGCGACCTGAGCCAGTTTTCTGGCAGCAATGGGTGTGTGGACAGGAAATGGGTGGGCTGGCTGTATGTGAGGAGAGATTACAGGATCAAAATACTAACATTTACTTTTGTCTAGTTTTTCCTTTACTGCTTGGCCCTTCTTTTAAAATTTAAGGAATTAGGCCAGTCTGTTCCTTATTTTGTGGCAATGATGTGAAACAAGAATGAAGGAAAAATAAAAAGAATTATAAATATGGCTTTTATGTTTTAAAACCCTAGATATGCCTAGCATGGTGTGGCACATGCCTATAATCCCAGTGATGTGGGAGGCTGAGCCAAGAGGATTGAAAGTTTGAGGCCAGCCTGGATAACTTAGTGAGGCCTAGTCTCAAAATAAAAATGAAAAGGGTAGGGGGTGTAGCTCAGTGTTAGAGAACTCCTGGGTTCAATCCCCAGCACCAAGGGTGGAGTAGGGATGGGGAGCCTTGTGATTTATATTTTTTAAATCTATACGTGAGTTATATTTTTAAATCTGTGAACTTTTCAGGAACTAACAGATACTACTTGCTGTAAAAATCTTCAGTTAATATCAAATGGGACCGACCTCAAAATTATCTCCTTGTCCTTCTCTGTCCAAGTTATTGTATCCTTTGAGAGCTGTTCTGAAAGGAATTCCCAAGTGCTCCAGGCTCTGGAAAGAACAGCCCTCCTTGACAGCAGGCCAGTCACCCAGAATCTAAAAATGTTCCCCAGCTCTACCTCAGTTTCATTCGTGTAGATTTTGGCTGCTTGCTGTTTCCCTTACTTACAATCTGCTACCTTCCATTTGCTTGGTTGTTGAGAAAAGCTGTCCATCTCTCATTATTACCTTTTGCATCTTGAAACAGACCTCAGACAACCCCATCACTTGCCTCCCTGCCTGGGTAAATGGATACAGACCAGCATAGCTATTATCCTAGGTCTCTTCCTAGATACCTGATCAAAACAAAAGGGTCAACAGAAGGCCATTTCCCCAATTTGCCTAATCTTCTAGCTCTGGCATCCTTTGAAGATGATGTAGTTGAGAGGTATGGCAGCTGGTACTGGAAGACAGCGTGGAGCAGTAGCAAGGTAAAATGGCTTGTATGAGATGGAGGATCTGGACCAACTGAAGAAGGAAGAGTGAAAGGTGGGCAGGTAGGAAGGGAAGAAATGAAAGACGCTGAAGGGAAATTGATGTGACTTCCTGGAGCCACACATTTCTTACAATGTGTGGAAAGGAGGGCTGTGAAATTAGATTGGCTGGGGTGCACTGTGGCTCCTTTAATGTGTTGGACACATTACTTAGCTTTAGGTCTTAGATTCCTCATACATAAAATGGGAATAATAATGTAACTACTTCATAGAGGTATAAGGAGAATTAAATGAGATAACAAGGATAAAGCATTCGGAGCATGCCTGTCACAGAGGATTCAATCGAAGTTTTATCATTAAGTACTCATGATAAAATATCATTTCTAGGCTACTTAGTTTCTAAAATTATACGAACTGGCTTAAATGCTTAAATGTTGACTGACTAATTTAGCCTTTCTGTTTGTAATTATAGGATTTATAAACTAAAAATACCATTCTTATCATATTGGTCCAAATAAATTTACCATGGTAACACCACTCCAACCCTTATAGTTGACATTCTTCAGTTGCATTTATGCATTTCTGGATTCCAATATCTGCCTGCGTCTTTTCACTTCTCTGATACACATGGGTGTGGAATATTAGGAGATAATTGTGCCCTTTTAAAGCATAACATTAATCTCATTAAAAGTTACAACAAAGAAAAGCAACATGGATATTTAAGAACCTTTTGAATGAGCCATTAAATTAAAAAATACTGCCATCTGTGGTAAAAAGTATCCGATTGAGGGGGGATCATTAAATTTTATAGATTAACTCGGAATTTGTTTTGGTTTTCCTTTATAGTATTTTTCAGTTATAGGCCCATTACTTTTGAACTGCAGCTTTGGTTATTAACTTACAGGCTGATCTGAATTTCCATTATTCTTTCTTTTATTTATCCAGTCTCCTGGAACATGCTAATGGGCATGGAAATGCCTAAAATTTGTAAAGAAAAGAGAAAAATAGAAGAAAAAAGCTCCAGAAGTGAATGAATTAAAAGACCTGGAATAATTGGGAATTGACTGTAGTGTTATATATTATTTTCTATGGGTAGTAAGTGGATTTTAGAAATACTTAAAACCCGGAGAGGCACTAAAAATAAAAATGTAAAATTGCAGTCTACGTTTACCTGATAGCTACTTCAGTTACTTTTTATTTTCTGTAAAAAAGGAACTTCCATTGTTCCAAGACCCAACCTCGTGTTAAATCAGAAGTAACAATTCTGAACTACCAGATTAAATGAGGAATCAGGAGCCCCCATCTCCTGCAGGTGGGTGTCAAAAGCTACTTCAGCAGGACAGCAATCAGTTCTCTCATCACTTGGGTAGCACAGAATCAATTGAGATGGGCATCGGCCAGGGAAAAGTAATTCCTTTCTAACCAAACAGAGCTGAACTTGTATGAAATGATCTAGAAAGTGGGTGACAGGGGACCTTTCCAGTTTGTGAAATGGTAGAGAACAGGATATCTGTTTTTATGTCTGACCTCCGAGACACCTTTGCAGATACTGAGAACACCATGATGGGTAGTGCTGATTCTATCAGCCTTTGAAATTCCCTTTCCTTCTGGCGAAACAGTACTAGAATTCATTTTTCATGCTTGGAATCCACATTCTCTAAAATTTATATTTAAATATGCTCAGTCAACCATAAGGACCTCATAGCAATGATCTGAATATTTTTTGAAGCTTACATTAGAATACGGACTCACTGTGATGTGTAATTAATGTGTTTCTAGTACACTGTTAACCCAGGGTTGGGGTGAAGATATAGACCTCAGCTCACCAGGGATGCTCTGATGTGGTCAGCAGCTCTGTTACAGGGTGCACTGCAACCCCTTTCCCAATTCGTGTGTCCAAATCCTAATCACCAGAACCTCAAAATGGGCCTGAATTTGAAGATAGGGTATTTAAAGAGATGATGAAGTTCAGATGAAGTTATGGTGGACCTAAATCCAATATGCTTAGTATTCTTACAAGCAAAGGACATCTGGACACAGAAAAAAGGGGAAGGCTGTGAAGACATGGAGATAGCAGCCATCCGCAGTCAAGACGAGAGCCTCCTCCCCCACCCTGTCAACACCTTGATCTCCAACTCCAAGCCCCAGACTGTGAGAAACTCAATTTCTATTGTTTAAACCACCCAGTCTGTGGTACTTTGTCCAACAGTCCAAGCAAACTCATGCAAACTGTATTTGTAGCAGAAGCTGTCACAGTCATTGGATAGTCCATGTCTGCACTCAATGACGGCTGGTCCCCAGCACCAGGACCAGGCGCTCCTGCTACCACTCGGGAGGAAATCAGGGAGGGGTTTGTGAGTATCAGTTGGTTCCAGGGTCCCTGGTGGACAGGGAGGACGAGAGGACAGTGTATGAAAGGAAGGACATTTTCTAACAAAAAATTTCCTTTTGCTTTCTTATTACAAAAGGTTTACATGCTCATTGTAGAAATATTAGGAGATGTAGATGAAGAAAATGAGTAAACAATATAGAACTGTGATCTCAGTACTTCAAGATAACTATTCATACACAGTTATCTTTCCAGACTTTTCCCTGTAAACACACAAACCTACATGCATAATATGTATATATGTATATATATATGTATATATGTATATATATATATATATATATGCAAAAATGGAATAAATTATTTTTAATTTCTGATGTTGCTCCACTATATAAATTATATTCTGGAAATAGAATTGGTGGGTGGAGGTATATGTAAAGTCTTTGAGATATTTTGCTGGATTATCTTCCAGAAAGGATGCACCCATGTTTATTCTATTTCAAGTGCAACAAAGCCCTATATACCAGTACCTCTAGTCAGCTGTTTCAGGGCTATTAGCCAAATTCCAAGGAAGGAAAGCATGGAAACTACAGGACACTGAAAATCTGTGCCACTAGTGACTCAGGACATTGGTCCAGTGTTGAAGGAGGAGGCATTTCCCACCTTAGCAAAGCAAGAGGTGGAGGCAAGGCGTGGCAGGATCAGCATGTACTGAAGCCGAGATGGGAGCCACAAGCTCTGTCAGGAGGGACCACATTGGGTCAGCAACTAGGAGTCTGTTGGGACAGCATAGCCCTGGTGGGGTTGTGGAGAATGGAGAAGTGTAAAGAGGGGACTTGCATTTCACACTGGAGAGTGGAAGAGATATCCCCAAGGGGCCCTGGGCTGAGGTTCCAGGGATTTTACTTCAGGGAGCCTGAGATCACTGTTGATTATGACCCCTGGTTGTTAATTTTATCCCTTGAGCTTTCAGGGCCTGGGAACATACAGGTTATTCCAGGGAACAAGAGCAGAAGGACTGATAGCCTTTGCAGTTTTTATGCTATTTGAGTTTGGTTCTTTGCCCAGTGTAAGAGATCCCAGAGGGCACACTTAAAAGGGAAACCGAGCTAATCTTTAAATGAAAAAAATAAACGTTTTATTTCATAAAGATGAAAATTATGTGGCACTCAATAAAGTGAGCTGGCAAGTAAACTGCTACATACTATGCTAAATAAAATAGGTTAATTACTCTTGGGGAGAAGAACTTGAATTTCACTTGTCATTGGAAGGCTTCAGAACTTTCCACAGCAATCTCTCTGAGGACGAGAGGCAGTGGTCTCTGATTTAGTGGCAGATGGAGCATGTGAGGAAGGGGAAGTGCACCTTCTTCTTCACCCTCTGCTTGCGTTTCAGGATGTTCAGAGCACCTGGTTGTCCTTGGGTCTTTGCTGGTCAGACTTAATATATGTCAGAAAGACAGCCACACTAATATCAAAAGAAATATATTGTGAAGAATTAAAAAAATTATTGGTTTCCTTGCTGTTTTGTTTTGGTGGTGTTGGGGTTGGAGACCCCCCCCCCCCCGCAGCTTCTGCCTATGCTGATAGCTATCACTGCACCTTGGCTTTTTTGAAATGTGTTAGCTGCCAAAGTTGCTTCTAAAAGTTAACTTATGTTCTGTACATTTGCCCAAGGCAATGAATAAATTTTTGACAAAACAAACAAGCAATTTCTTTCCCTGGAGTGCTTCCTTCTATCTTCAGTTGGTACCATGGAGAATTAATTACTTCATAATCTCACTTACTATAGCCTATCAAACTAAAAGTGATTATGGAAAAGCATAGCTTACCATCTACCACTGGTTTTGGCTGAGAACTTTTGAGGCGTAGTGAGGGCCGGAAGCGGGTTCGGTCGTTGAAGCTCCAACTCTTCTGTACTTTGGTGGGGCTGCCCTCGGCTGTGATGTCGGTGCTTGGGGACCTCCTGTCACCTACTGAGGCTTGTCTGCTCTTAATACTCTGGCCCCTTGGGCTAGCCATGCGCACTCGCTCCTTAAAACTTAGCTTCTGACTGTGGAGAACAGAGGCATGATTATTCCATTTCAAGCAATTTCTTTCATTTCACTTGGGTAAATAATTGGATGAAATTGTATATGGCCATGTATTTCTACAGACAATATGTTTTCAGCAAGTAAGTACATAGAAATATATTTCCCTTATTGAAAATTTGAGCTGCATTTAATCTCCTTGCTTGCATTCACATGAGATCAGTCTCATTTTACAGGTATACACATCCTTCTTGGATTCATCACAGAAAAGATTGCGACCAGGTACAGTTTGTACAAAAATACGCTGGAGATAACCAAGTACTGGTTTGGAATTCCCTTTAAAAACTATTGGGTGACTTTAGCTTTAACCTCAACTTTAAATTAAAAACAAAGTTATTTAAAAAGAGTTTAATTTACTTTTTGTTTGGGAGCATATCTCTTTGTAATTTCTAAACATTTCTACAGGAAAATAGGGATGACAGTTACAAATATACCTACATTCAGCATGCATTTTTTATTCCAGGCAAGATTATGATGTCCATACATTCATGCAATCTCAAAGCAGTTGGTAGCACTGCATACACAATATTAAACATACAACACTTAACATTTCTTTTATGCTTACATTCATTCATTCTTGTGAGACAAAAAGCACCAAGGTAGAACAGCCTCGATATATAATGAATGTGATGACTGATTAGTGGAATGAGATGTAATGTTCACTAACACAATTTCCTGCTATTAAACAGGCTATTGATTTGCTGTGGCAGCTACTGGTAAACTATATTTGTTCAAACATTCAGTTCTCTGGTCCCGGCCAGGATTAAATTGTTGTGGAATGATCAAGGAAGCATCAACAACAACAAAATCCCACATGCATCTTCACAGGTTTCTAATCAAGAGATGCGGTGTGATGTGCTGGGAAGTGCAGGTTGGAATCAAAGAGACAGCTTTGGAATCTCATCTCTGATGTGGAGATAAAAGCAACACAGCTAAGGGATTTTTGTGGCAATCAAATGAACTGCAGGAAGCTTTGCCTATCCATTTTGTTCGTTTTCTTATTTCTTTGTAAATTGTGCTAGTCACTAGAAGGCAACACACTGTTATCAATGTGAGAGGCCCAGGACTCAGCAGGGACTGAAGAAATAATGGGGCGATGGGTCTATGGGGGAGTCACTTGGAGCAGCTACTCTGAGTCATGCTGCAGCCCTTGTGGGGGATGAAGGCAGTGTTCTCATGAATAAGGATTATCCGAGACGAAGTGGAGGCCTTGTCTTTTCCACTTACCGCAATGTCCACTGTCCCCAACTGCAGCATGCCAACAGCAAATGTGTTTAGTGGATATGTGTTTTATAGCTAACAAGAAACAGTAACATTTATTTTTCCATGCCTAGTTGCTTAACAAATGATATTCTACAAATGCACCGCATTTTATGTGTGCTTACATGGAAACAAATCGTATCATGAACTATGGTGGTCAGAGAGTTCTGGTAACAATAAACGGGTTGACCATGCAACTGACAGCTCCCCTCTGAAATGCAGACACAGCAGAGTCTAGCACGTCTAGCTGAAGGCACATGCAGAGAACAGGCTGGGCAGTTTTGTGATGAGGTCAGGTGAGTTCAAGAGTTCTTTAGGACAGTACCATCAGTCGGAAGGTTTATCTGTACTTGACAAATGTGTGATTAAATGATAGATTACATTAAACAAGAGCAACAATAACATCATAAAACTGCATCTTTTTATACTCAGGCTGGGTTCTCCATGTCATCCAAAAGCCTTCAATTATTTAAACAAATGCATCAAAGGGATAGTGCCCAAAATGTCTACTTTTCTTAATTTGTTTCATTGTAAAATTTCAAATCTCTTCTTGATTTCAACACACCTGTTCTATAATTTGAATTTATGATGATCTGGTTCAGAAGCCATATGCTCCCTTCTGCACCTTTACTTAGATTAATGAAGGACAAGCAGACGTAGCTATCATAAAAGGAGTCCTTCCTGTACTTGATCTTATCTATTACCTTTGCTGGAGCTAACAGATGCTAAATTACTATAGAAAGTTGGGTTTAGTAAATATTAGATACTGTTTCAAACTTTCAAGATGTCTTTTTCCTTTGGTAATTAAACGAACAGGAAAGTAATAAAAATCATGCAACAATTTAACTTAAACCTTATTTTGTTACTTTTAAAACATTTCAATTACTAAAATAGTAAAAAATGACTAAAATACAAATATCAACATCAAATCCACCATGGTCTAGCAACAGGAATAAAGTGTTATTTTTAATAGACCTACCCCATCACTCTGATAAAATATGTTTAAAAACTGCCTCTATGAAATATTTTGGCATTATCTCAATGAATTCATGGAAAGTGGGAACAATGTTCTCTGAACCTCAGTTCCATTTAAAGTACTTGAAGTTGATATAAATGCATTTTGGTTGCCATGTCCCTCATTTCCCTTTTACACTTCTAAACTACGTGAACATTTGCTAATGTCTAATATTTTCAAAAAATTTAGAACTTTAATTTTGACATAAACAACATATTGCACACTAAATTAGAGAAAATGTAATGTTTTCACTTTCTCTTTTGACAGAATGTAGTGAAAGGAAAGAATAAGACCCTAATCCAGAACTTTTTTTTTTTTTTTTTGGTACAGTGATGGAACCCAGGGCTGTTAACCACTAGACACATCCCTAGCCCTTTTTAATATTTTATTTTGAGTCAGGGTCTTGCTAAATTGCTCAGAGCCTCGCCAAGTTGCTGAGGCTGGCTTTATTTGTGATCCTCCTGCCTCAGCCTCTTTAGCTGCTGGGATTACAGGCATATGCTACCATGCCTGGCTAATCCAGAACTTTTTAATGAGACAATTTTCCCCCCGCCAAAGGCAAAGATCTGTTTTTGTGTCCTCTCACAAAAAGCCCATTTTGATTAGTTGTTCTACTTCATCTTCACTTTAGAAATCAACAGAGCATTTTGATTTGATGCCAAACTGATTAAGTGACTGTTATTGAAAACACACATTGATTAAAAATATAGACTTTTAACTGGTAAATTAAAGTTTTCATTATTTTCCTCCTTTCTTGTGACATTTAGAAGCATCATTTTTGAGGAAGATTTATGTAATGATATTTTAAGGAAAAATGCCAAAGATGATCCCTAGGAGACCAGCAAGTAGGTCTCTCTTTGGAGAAAGTAACCAAAAGGTCGCTGTGGTCATTGATTGGAGCATCTTTCTTAGTACACAATCTTACATTCCCAGCTGAGGACCATGCTCAGGGGAGCCTGCACAACTGCTCTAGAAGAGAACTCTTTCATCTGGAACTAGATGTACAAGTATTCAAATGGCTCAGCATGCGGTCAACTACCGGATGCTCCTTGTAGGAAACTGTGTGGCATCATACCCCACAGTAATCCTCCAGGACTGAGACTGCTGTAGTTATTGCAATACTTAATTAGCGTTTTAACCCTTCATTGGATAAGCATTCTACAAATTCTTGCTTCAGGCACAATATGGCAAGTAAACCATAACAATTCAGTGCGTGCAGCAGCTCAGAAGTTGTTCAACCACAAGGGGGCGCCAAGGGGCTGACTGCCAGTACTATGCGGGACCCTGTCTATTAGTCCCAGTGGTGGAGACTATCAAAGCAGGCAACAGGCAACACGGAGAATTACAAGCGGGCTGAAAACCTCATTCAAGAAGTCCCTGCGAGTAGTGAGTCTGTGAACAGGGCTCAGGTGGGGTGGCCGGTGGAGCCTGGTCATGCACCTGAGGTTAGTTGGCATTCTCAAGTCTCATGTCAATAGCTGGGATGCTGGGTACCTCTGCTTCCGTGAAGTGTACATTCTGAAGAGCTTCTGCTTATTACTACAGAACTTACTAGGAGTGAGGGAAATAGAGCAGCACATTACTAAGCATTTCACCACCAGGAAAGTGCTTAGGGATATTTTTTTCTTTTTCTAAAAACAAAGCCATTTGGCTTCATTGTATTTTATATAGAAATCCATAGACTAGTAAAACAGTGAGTACTATGTAGTTTAATTGTGCTGCTTGGAATATATTCAGTACTCTTAATTGTTAGGTTGAAATCATTAGATTTGAAATAGGCAATAGAAATGATGGTAGTCTATGTGTTAGCATCTGTTTCATAGGAAAATAAGAACATAGGTATTTTAGAATATAGCAACCCCTGTAGTAAACATCAATGTGACAAAGTATAAATTATGGAGGAATAAAATATTTCAGAAATTCAAGGATAAATATTTATATAAATCAGTGAAGTAAATAACATTAATTACTTTGAAATTTAAAAACAGAAGATTTTGTTTTATGCAAAACACTTGCAGTTAAAGTTCATATAAGCAACTAGTTGTCAATAACTACATGTTAACACAAACCAAAAAAAAAAGTCAAGGTTGCTAGTTGGATAAAAGTATGTTTTTTTTATTTGAAATCCTATGATGTTTTAAAAAGAGTAAATCCTTTCACTCTATCAATGAATGTGAACAGAAGAAGAAACAGTTTTGAAAATCTCTATTTTTTGAAGCAATCAAACATTTTCCCAGTACAGACTCAAGTTGATGATGTTGGAAAAAATAAAGTCTAGACTTACTGAGCTTAGTTTAACAACACATGCAGATTATTCATTGCACATACAAGGAAGAAAATGCAAATAATGGAAAATAAATGCAGAAGTCACGTAAGGATCTCTTCCACAAGTGCTCTAGAGTTCTGTCCCAGGAACCACACAACATCTCAGAACCCAATAAAGCAACCACTCTGGAGCTGTTTGGACAAAGCACTCAGTAGATTACAGCACAGGATTGTCAAGTAATAAAAAGCATTATTTGTGCCTTTTAAGACACTTTTAAGACATGCACCTTTATAAATCTCACAGGTAGCTGTGAAAGCAAGTTTAGATAGTGCACTATCTGCAAGGTCTGAGGGTTCTAGTGTTGCTTTGTAAAATTCAAGTAAGGAGAACAGTGTAACTGTGAAGCAGGAGTGAGGCCAACCATCACAGACTAAGAAGGTAAGTAGAGGCAGAGGACGGGAGCTAGTCCCCATACCTCAGATGACATGATCTGTTCTCGTAGCAATAAAGATCCAGGTAAGAGAAGGGACAAGCTCTCTTGTTCCCATGTGATGACTACTTACTGACCATAACCTGGTATGGCCTGGTTAAGGAGGAAGAGAGGGAAACATAGGACCTTAAGGTGAGAATACTGGGCTAAAGTGACCAGATAGGTTCACAGGTAAATTCCATTCTCTGAAAATGTCAACTTACACGAGATAAAAAAAACTGTCAGTTTAAAAAAGTGAGTTGGAAAAATTATTAATGAGATGATTAATAGAATAAAATCAATAAGCACATTTACCACCACATATACGAGATTAGAACTGTTTTAGTGGGAAGACAGAAAAAGAAATGAATACTAAAATAATGCTCAAGAAGTTGTTTTTATGGTCTAAGTTGAGGAAGAACAGAGCAGCCTCAGCTGAGACCAACAGTAATTTGTACCCGACCCTATATCGAAGAGAGCCAAAGAAACATTATTTTCACTGTTGCTCACTTGAGCTATATTTAAAAAAGCTCTTCTTGGGACTGATGGTTTGTATTTTTAAAGAAAAAATTTGGATCTGTCACGAACAATATGACACTGTTTCTTAGCCCAAGACAATCATAGATAAATTTTGTTTAAACATATCCTAACTTTAGTGTAGAAAGACAAAACTATTTTTCAAGAAGAACCCTCTAAAGCAGGGAACATAATTAAGTAAGGGTTACACGAATGTGTTTGACCTCCATCTTTCTGCAGAGACAAGAGCTTCTCTGTAGATGGCCCAGGCTACATTGCTGGCTGTCAGTCAGTGAGAGTGCCAGGTGCTGGGGAGAGGGGCGCTGGCTGCTGTGTTGAGCTCATCTGCACTTGAGTTATTCTGTTTTTGACACAAAAAAACACACAAAAAAGACTTAGGGGATTCCAGGTTCTGAGATATTTGAAAGATAAAAGATTTGGCTCCTTCTTGGGCTGAAACTTGTCTGTTCTGCTTATCTGAATTGCTATAAATAACTCAATGGCTCCAAACACAGTAAAATACTGTGCAGTTGGGTAGTGCTAATTGGTTCTTTGAAATGAGGTCAAGCATTAATTATCAATATTCTGGACCCAGAGCTGTTCTTCTCTAAGGGAGAACTCTCATTATAAATGCATTTTCCTTTGTGCATATTTTGCTTGGGTAAGGACAAATTTGTTATTTTCTAAGATAGTGTTGTTGGTATTGTTGTTGCAGTAGTCTTTCTACATTCATTATGCAACATTATAAATTCCATTGCCTATGGAGCACAAGGCGAAAGCTAAGTAAGGCAATATTAAAATGGGAATTTCAATATGTACAAATTTTATGTCAATTAAAAAAATGGGTGCCTTCAGCATATTTCCTTCAGATTACTGCAATGTTTATAATCTTTAACTTTCTCTTTTCTTATATTTCTCATTTCCCACTTTTGTTTGTGTTTTCTTTCTCCTTACATAAACTCCTTAAGGTCAGGGACATTATATTACCCTATCCAAGAATTATTAATTGAGCACATTCTCTGCCATAACTTCATATAGGTGATGTGACAGATAGTTGGGGGTAGGAGGCTTATGTGTATGAAGAATGAAGCACAAAGTAAGGTATCTGGACTAAGTAGCATGAAATTTGTTTCAAGGTAGTTTTGCCAAATGTCCTTGACTGCAGGGAAGCAAGAAATCTTCTAAGTCATAAACTCAGTTCAGTGGTTCTGTACGTATTCAAACACACGGGTGTGTCACAAGCACGCAGAATAGATTTAAATGCTTTAGATACATGTGAACATTGTGAAATTTAGAAAATTTGAGTTGGTAGTCTTTTTGCAAGGCTGACTAGGAGGCGCACTTTTGGACTAGCAAGCAGAAGCTCAATAGTGACACTTTCATTCTGTCTTGTTTTCTTTAATGTGTTGGAAAACTTTTTGACCCAAGGTGCCCCCACTAAGGACCATGGAGGTCACGCTCATTCCCACACTGCCACAGGGTTTGCCAACTTCCGCTCTGGGCGTCAACGGCTCTGTTTTAGAGGATGATATAGTGCTGGAGTTCATGCCAAAGGTGGTCTCTGCCCTTAGAATCTGGAGACAAAGCACCCTTGGGGATCATTTGTGAATGGCTCCTGAGACAAGGGAAGCTTTAAAAATATCACCAGAGAGACCAAAACAGCTTATAGTGGTGCTATGCTTTGTTTTGTGTGACTTTTTTTCAAGTAAAGTTGTCACAACAGAAAGGAAGGAAAGGTCTGCTTAGGATCAGGAAAAAGGGCTAAAGGTTAGAGTTGGTCTGCTTGTCCCTTCCATTGTTTGTGCAAAGAATATTTTGAATATAATGACTAGAACTGTCTTTGGTCAGAAATATCTCTGAGGTGGAGGAGAACAACTTTTTAGGCAATTAAAGATTTCTGGAAATATTTATCAGGAATATCCAAAGTCCCTTTCTCAATTCTCTCTCTCCCTCTCTCTTTTTTTTTTTTTCTTTGTGCCAGGGATTGAACCCAGTGCTGCTTAACCACTGAGGCACATCCCCAGCCATTTTTTATTTTTTATTTTGAGACAGGTTCTCAATAAGTGGCTTAGGGCCTTGCTAAGTTGCTGAAGCTGGTTTTGAACTTGCAGTCCTCTTGCCTCAGCTTCCAAGCTGTTTGGATTACAGGCGTGTGCCACTGTGCTGGGCCAATATCTTTTCCTCTAATTCTATGGCTATCATGTAAGAGAGGGCCCTTAATGCCATTTCTGCACAGGCTCACCTACTCAGAAAGAGTGCTTGATGTTGTGTGTCCTACCACATCTCTCTCCCGTCGTAGATGAAGGCATTCATGTCTTGGTTTGGGAATCTTTAAGTGCTAATGCTGAAATGAACAGCCTAAAACCTTATTACCCTAAAAGAATTTTCAAAACTAATTTCAATATTGCATAAATATTTTATAATTAATATTATTGTTATAATAATACAAAGCTAAGGAACATCCTTGGACCCACAGTGGCTTCCACCTAGACTCCAACTCTAGGTGGGGGGTGCCTTTGTTTCCTTTTTCCTGAAACAAGTGGCAATGAAAGGAAGAAACCTGTGCCCCTTTCTCCCTCCCAGGCTCTTGTTCTCTTGCTTATTTGGCCTCTACCACTCCTTAAACCATCAGTATGGGGGTCCAATGTCTCTGTCCTTCAGGGCTTTGCTCCTAGACTCAGGCCTTTCCTGGTACTCATTAAAACAAATGAAATTTTTTTTACTTTCTATTCCCTCTAGGTCTAACTCTATGCTATTTAATCTGATTAGGCACTTCCTTCCAGAGCACAAAAAAAGAACATGAGTTATTTGGAGACATTTTGGAGGGCCATCTTCTCCCTGAAGGACAGAGAGGGTTCTCTTGAATTAGATAATCTGAGTAAACCTCACTGCTCAATGCACTGGGGATATCCCAGAGAAATGGCTCTCACCTCCTGTGCACAGTGTCCCTTTAGCCAAAAAATAACAAAATAAAAATTTCTCACCTCCAAAGAAGGACTCTAATGAAGGAAAGTGTATCTTAGACTGTTGTTCAAACCCATAGCAGTCTGAATTTTTACTTCCTCTTCTTTTTTTAATTCTCTAGATTGCTGTATTTGAATACTTGCATAAGACTTCTATCTTGGAAAATAGCAGCAAGGAATAATCAAAGACCATATTTCCCCTGCCCCTGAATGTTCTGTGCCCTGCAGATTGTTAAATGCAGTGAGTGAGTTAGGGAAAGATGCTTCTTCTCCCAAGGGGAGAACAATCGATAAAAACCAGCAAACTTTGCAGGCAACCTTGTGAAAGGTCACTTTTAATCATCTTGAATTTGTTGATCAATTTTACTCATGAGACACATTTAAAACATCTGTTAGGCATCAGATTTATAAACAAACATGCAGCAAAAGAGAAATCACAAACCTGCTTGATGCCTCCCCTTGTTCTTTCCTTCAGGTGCGTGCAGACAGAAGAGAAACGATGATAAACCGGTAAATACATTTACAGCACTTGATAATGGCCAAATCGAGGCTAGGGAATCAAGTACCTGAAGTAGCTCTTTTCAAGTACAACCCACAAAAGTGACATCACTTATAATGAATCTCCCCAACTTTCTAACATGTGTTCTTTGTGGTTCAGATCTGAGATAGCACAACATTCACTTGGCAAATCCAGTATTGCCCACATGCACCCTGAAGCTCTTCATTAACCCAGGTGATCCACGGGTAAGGAAAAGGGGTTCTGATCCAGCTGGCATTAGCAAAGGCTCTTAGAAGGTGGTTGGTTACTTCAGCCACTTGTTGAGGTAGATTTTTTTTTCTGTTGTATGAATTCCCTTGGAGTAAGTAAGGTACATGAAAATGCGTCTGAACTCTTCTAGCCTACTGTTAAGAAGCATTTCTAATAACTCATGTGAGCAAATTTAGGTGTAGGCAGCATGATGCAGGGTCACCCCTTGCAGCCTGTGAGCTGCGGGCCTCTGGTAGGCACCCGACTTCCCCGTGGGTCTTGGTTTATCTTGTGCCTGAATGGGAAGGCATTATGTTAGATAGTTTCTAACTTCTGACTTTCTCAGGAACCTGATGGCATCCCCAGAGTTGATAATTCCTTTTAACTTCATAGAATGTGTCTGACTCAGCCTCTAAAATAGCACATTTACCCACGTTTCACCCTTGGTATAGCTTTTTGCTGGCTCTGTGAAGAAAATCAAGGCAAACGTTTCCTGTAAATCCTTCTGTCTGAACAAAACTTTGAAGAAGCCTCTCAGGTCTCTCCAGTGTATGTAAGAGACCAGTAGGCCTGAGAAGAGAGAGTAGGAAAGTGCTGGTGTGCACCCCTGGCGGGACTGAGTGGGTGCAGCGTGTCTCTTCCCGCCTGCCTCTTTCCCTGACACCTTTGGTTCTTGGACTCTCACTCTACTCTGTGGGCTGGGCTGGTGGAATCACAGCTTCCCACTGGATTCTAAAACTGTGGGGAAACCAGAGCATGGGGCTGCTGATTTTTAGTGATAACTACCATGGCTGCTTCTGGTAGTGATGATGATGTTGATAACGTGTCCCCCCACAACCAGCCTCTTATTTAAAATTGCAGCCACCGATACTCCCTAAATTCTTCTTCTTTTTTTTTTTTAAAGAGAGAGAGAGAGAGAGAGAATCAATTTTATTTAGTTTTTCATGTGGTTTTCATTGCTCCAACACTTTGTGGCGTATGTGGTGCTAGGGTTTGAACTCCATCCTAGTGCATGCCAGGCAAGCAAAGAAACTGCTGAGCCACTGCTCCAGCCCTGCTCCCTAAATTCTTTATTTGACTTTTCTCCTTGGCACTTGTCATCTAGCATAGTTTGCATTTCACTCTTTAGTATCTCTTGAGTAGACAGTTCCTGAGCCCTGAGGTACTAATGTGTCTGTTTTTCTCTCTGATTCTTGCATTCCCAGTGCCTAGAATAGAGCCTGGCACATAACAGACATTCAGTAAAGACTTATTGAATGAATACGTAGAAATAATTATCTTTCTCTCCAAAAGTTCTTAGACTCTGCTAAAGGGAAGTACACCATATAAGTAACAAGAAGTTTTGCTGTCTTTTACTACACTACTTTGCTTTCACTAAGTCAGATAATTACAAATGTAAAAATATCCCTCTAAGTCATTGCCAGTTATTCTTCTCACAAACCTAGATGCTTGACTAACGTAGGTTTTCTTTCTAAACAAAGGTTCTGAACTTGGCTTCAGGGAGTCTGTGAATACATTAAAATTGCGGGCAAGGTTTTGATTGTTTTGTGCAATGACTCTTATTCTTGAGAAAAGCTGATAAGTTCCATCACAACACAATTTAACAAAGAACAACAATAATACTAGCAACAAGAACCATAAGAATAATGAAGCATCACTGGAAGGAGAGATGTTCAGACACCCAGGGTTCTCTGGGCTGTAGCAGTGGCTGCTGTGTCCTGGAGACGCGACTACTCTTCAGTAAATGGGACTGAGACCCAGAGGCCAGTGAGATTGCAGAGAAAGGTGAGTGAGGGGATGGTTAAGGGCACAAGAGGACAGGGTGAAGGCAGGAGCTCACATCAATCCTTCACCTTCACCCTACTTAAAACAGGGAAAGTATCAGAGGAAAAGAGAGAAGTTATATGTAAAATAATAGCCGATGCCCTGGAAGAATCTGAATTCATGATTAAACAGGGTTTCCAGGCTTCACAATAACTTTTAGTCCAAAAATTGCAGTAAGTGAGAAGCCAAATAATCACATATAGTAATAGATCATTCTCTTCTGTCACTTGAGAACCCTCTCTCAATTTTCCTACTAGCCTTCCTCTTTTACATTTATCTAGAAATCTTTATGAAGACAAGAAATGCAATTTCAATATAATTCCCATTTTTAGTCATACACCCAAGGAACAGGTGACACAGAGTTGTATTCCTTTTTTATTTTTCTTTGCCAACATTTTGAAACGTTCTAATATTCAATAAAAGAAATTCGACTAAATTTCTAAATGAAAAAAGAATTCTAATCCACACATTCACTCAACAGTATTCAGGTTTCTATCCCTGCTAAGGTTCTAGCCTCTCTAAGAATCCTGTGGGTAGGGTGGGGCCTATGAATATCTCTGTCCCAGGTGCTGATTGTTTTAGCTGCTGACCTGTAGAAGATAGGTCCTGCTAGCCCTTAGGAACTGTCTTGCCAGCTCTCATACATTTCTTCATGGATAGGAAAATTGAGGGACAGGGCAATACAGGGAAGTCACTTAACAAATCCTGTTAGTTAATGATTGCTTTGCTGCTTCCCGACAGTGCACAGTGCTGCCTCACAAAGTGCCACGCAGCAGCAATGCCAACGGGCAAGTCATGCAGTGTTCCACAGCCCACGTCCCTTCCAGATTTATAAGAACAAGATGGTCTTCCTGAGTCACAGTGGTGAGGCCCTTGAATCCCATAAATCCACTGAGACTAAGGTTTTGTTGGGCTATGAAAGGATACAGCCAGTGCTCTAAAACTGTAAGCCAGATAAGCAATTTACTGCCTTTGGAACAACCTGAAGAAATGACTCCTTTAATCAAGCTGAGGGACTCACAGATACCCTTTCTCAGGACTTACTTGCTTTGATGTTTTAGTGAGGGTTTCTTCGGTCAGATGGCAGTTGTCCTTTAACATGTGCTCTGAGAGCTGAATTGGAGTCTGAGATTCTACCACTAAGGACTTTTTTTCTTTAATTAAAGATCACTGTAGTAATCATTAAGACTGTTAAAATGTCTCGGGTTCTGTCCTCCTTCTAGGTACACAGTAGAATTACACTTTTCCATTCACTTTGAGTTTTGGCATGGTTGGATGATTGGCTTTGGCCAATGAAATGGGAATGGAAGTAATATTACTGTAAGATTTTGAAGGTTAGTTCCAAATTTTAATTCTATTGGCTTCATTGTCTCATTGTGAACTCTAATCCAATTGGATTTCAATTCTCCTCCTTCTCCTTCTTCTCCTCCTCCCCCTCTTTCTTTCCTTCTTTTCTTTTCTTGCTACTGATATTAGTTTGATCTGCAAGTGAAAGCTCAAGGACCATCCCATAAGGGCATCCAGATTGGAAAAGACTTTGACAGACTTAGATGTGCAAAGATGCATTGCTCTTAAGACACTCCCCTCTTGAGGTTAGACGATGAGTGGAGGATATCTTGAAAAGCAATCCTCGCTTTTCAAGAACTGTGGTGGTTTGGTGGTTCCCTTTAGAGTTCTGGTGAGCTTTATGAGATGAGAAAGCATGGAATATCAGAAAGAAATCTCCACAAAAGTTCACATTCCTTTAATCTATAATCCTGGCCTATGGATGTTGAGAAATGATACTGATTCCGTATAGTTTTGTGCTTAAGTTGCTAAGCAGTATAAATTTCTCTAAGAGCAATAGAGAATAACAAGCCAAAATTGACAGTCTCTCTGAGTATATGGTTTGTTTAACAAGTTTGAAAAGACTCAACTACAGCACCAGCTGTCAAACTGATACCTACTTGGTGGGGCTGCAGGTGTGCAAGGCCTTCAAGTGCGGCTTCCAGGTTGCAATGGAAACTGATTTCTCATCAGCTGCATAACTACGCCAAACACACTGCATGTGGCACACAGGGGGACATGAAAAAGAAAACAAAAAAGAGAGCAGGAAATAGAATGATGTAAAAAAGGGAAATTATTAAGGTATTGCACATTGAGAATCTTTTCTTTGTCACACTTATCCCCGATAAATGCCCAAAGGAAGAAGAAGTCTACTTTGACAATTTTTAGGAGCTGTTACACAGATTCTGCTATGTCAAATTGTTTTTCAAAACAAGTCTCATCAAAAATCAAGAGTACCAACAAGTATGGCATAACTAACTTTTTTAATTGGTTAGGAAAATACTATATCATCCAAAACAAAAACAGCAATGGATTCCTGGCTTAATACAGATATCCAATATACTACTTAGATAAACTACTTGAGCATGAATATGCATTCCAGGTAATGGTCTTCCAGCAAAACTTGAAAAGATAGAGACAAAGAATGACCAAAATCACGATGCAACTAGTGAACTGATGAATAAACTAATGACCTCCAGGATAATTTAATGATTTCATTAGTGAAATTCCTGAAGGTGAAACATAAAGTACTTCAAATGCTACAAATGAAAACAGTGATAACAAGAACAGAGGTAAGACAAGATTGAGAGGGATGTATCTCTAGGAATATAACTGGAAAACACCGAAGGGTTGAATATCGTGAACGAAGAACATGTTTATATCTCTTTGATATAAAACACAAACTGTCTACTTCACATAATCAGACCTGACATCCATAATATGAAATATTTTCTTGTGATCCATACAATCGAGGTGTGGATTAAGAACCCCAGTTTGTAGATGGGAACATAAGTACTCAGACAAATGAAGAGGTTTATACAAGCTTGGTGGGGTTTCTGTAACACCTAGAGTTGCCTGGCTCCTGGTTACAGCTCTTCATTGCGGAGTTTGCTGACTGTGTGATCACTGTTGGAAGAATTTCCATCAGAACTGTCCATTTGAAAAATCGCCTGAGTTTCCTTCTCCATATTAAGTTTGGTTACTTTATCCCTTTGCAATGAGCCCAAAAACATCTCTAATGACCAAATGTTTGGTCCAATCTCCTCAGAGAAAAGTGTCTATTATGATTCATTCCTCAGAGTATTCTATTTTATGTGGCAAATTCATTTAAATGGGTCATATCCCCACTTTATAACCATCAGTTATGATTTTGAAGCCTACAATGAAGGAAAAAGTTATCTAATTATATTGCCTTTCCTGTGCATATCATTGAATGTGAGATGAATAAAAAGCTAAAAATTGGCACAACTACTTTGGGAAACTGTCTGGTAGATCTGTTAAAGTTGAACATATATATACAGTTTCTATGATACAGCTATTCATCCCTAGGTAAATACTTAACAGAAATGCTTATATATGTTCACCAAAAGATAAACACTGCTTTCTTTTTCTTTTTTCTAAAGAGTGAAGGACAGTGAGAGAGAGAGAGAGAGAGAGAGAGAATCAATTTTTATTGAGTTTTTCACATGGCTTTCATTGCTCTGACACTTAGCTGTGTATGTGGATGCTGGGATTTGAACCCATTACTTGTGCATGCTGGGCAAGCGCCGTAACAGCCGAGCCATGACTCCAGCCTCTGCACTGATTTCTTGATAAATTAATACTGAAAATGCCCAGGCATCTATCAGCAGTAGCAGAAGCAGAAAACTCTTGGTATGGTCATGTAATGGAGCGCCACATGGCAATGGTTCACCGTAACTCGCTAACAATATGGATGAACTCCATATGAATAATGTTGAGTGAGAGAAACAAAACACAAGCAAGAACTTCACTATAAAGTGCAAAAACCAGGGAAAACTAACCTATGCCTTAGAAGGCAGACTCGCAGTTGCTTCTGTGCAACAGTGATTGAGAAAGGGCACGCAGGAGGTTGTGCTTGCTTATCTGAGTGCTGGTTATGCAGGGTGCTGAGTTCTTTTAGGAAATGTGCTCCTTTCTGCATGCACATTATACTTCAGTAAGTGTTCAGGAAATGACATGAAAAATTAGAAGAATGCATAGTAGAACCTAAAGGATTTTTTTGTGTGTGTGTGTGTTTCCAAGAAAGATTTTTTTATATTTTCAAGCAGTATTCCTTGCCTGAAGCCTTACTCACATGGCTCATGTTGATTTTAGCAATAAATCTGTGGATATTTGTGGTAAGCATCTTGGCATCTTATAAAGCAATTGCTTTCCTATCATCTTGAAATGTTAGCTTTTGCAACCACACAAACTCACACACACAAATTTTAGAGTGATCTAGAATAATCAATGAAAAATCCATGGATTTGTTATTGCAGCTTCTGTAGTAGTGAGGCCTAGAGATCCTGCAGTGCTGTGAGGAATATATGGCTGCTTTAATGAAATAATTTCCATAAAAGGCATGATACATAGTGAGCTCTTCAGACCCTGAAAGCAAGGCTCATGTCGAACCACATGCATACATCAGGGTCTTTGCATTATTTGAAACCAGTGGAAAAAATCCACAACAACAGTATAATAAAAAATGGGACATGGGACCAAGGCATTATCTGTTAATGTCATAGAGAAGTGAGGGCAAAAGAGGCTACTCTGGGGGCTGGAGCTGTGGTTCAGTGGTTTCGGTGCTTGCCTAGGATGCATGAAGACACAAGTTCAAACCTCACCACCACGTACACAAGGGAGCGTTAGAGCAAAAAGGCCACATGAGAAACTGAATAAAATGGATTCTCTCTCTCGTTATTAAAAAAGAAAAAAAATAGAGGGTACTCTAAGAAAATTGAATACTTTTTTAAACAATAGGACCAGGCTTTATTTTTTTTTTAAGAGAGAAGGAGAGAGAAAGAGAGAGAGAGAGGATAGAGAGAGAAAAAGAGAGAGAGAGAGAGAATAAATTTCATTTGGTTTTTCATGTGGTCTTTGTTGCTCTGACGTTCTGTTGTGTACATGGTGCTGGGGTTTGAACCCATGTCCTTGCACATGCCAGGCAAGTGCTGTGACCAATGAGCAACTGCTCCAGCCTCAGGATCAGGCTTCTTGTTCTTTTTTATAAAATTGATCTCAACAGCTAATCCTTTGTTCCCTTCATTACTTTTTTCCTAAAAATACCTTGTAAATTAGAGGTACAGAAAGGGCAAGTGACATCTATTCCAGGGCTGATAGTAGTTTTCACTCAAAAAGCAGAGGGATGCCTATGACATTGTGGGATAAAGCGAGGGGGACAGGAGGGAAAGTGGGAATAGGAAGGATATCAAGGAAGCTGGAGGGAGGGATTAGGGGGGGTTATCAACCCAGTGGGGAACCTTGGACTTCCATGAGAAGCCCAACTAATGGGGGGGGGTAAAGTAGGGGAAACACGGGATTGGGGCAGGGTAGGGGGAACTCAAAGGGAAGAGATCATGATCTGGCATCAGCCTTGGCTTGCTCTGTCCATATCCATGTGTTCATGAATGTGTGGCAACGATTCCCTCCTATATGTAAGAGTTTGTTGAACAAATTAAAAAAAAAAAAGCAGAAGGAAGTGTAACTCCAGAGCTCTAATACTCTTTTTTTAAATTTAAAATTTATATATATATTTAAAGATAGAGGGAGAGTAAGAGAGAGGGAAAGAGAGCATCAATTTTATTTATTTTTTCATCTGGTTTTTGTTTCTCTGATATAATAGTTCTCTGATGTAGTTGTGTACATGGTGCTGGGGTTTGAACCCAGGTCCTTGCACATACCAAGCAAGTGCTGTAACTGCTGAGCCACCACTCCCGCTTCACAGCTCTCATACTCTCATGGTTATGTCTTGCCCTCAGTCTCAGCTAAAGGCATCTAGTAGCTGAAATTCAAGTCCACACTGTATGACCCAGTACCTGATGTTCCTACATTTACAGCCCAAATCACATCGTGGTTGGCAAGAGAAAAACAACACCCCAGAGGGATTTCCCATGGTTAATTTACATGGTGTATCTACTCCAAAGGACAAGTTAACAAGAAGCAAGTGAAAACCAAATCTGCTATTTGTCAGGTGTTGGTGGTGGTCTAGGCAGCCGAACAAATTTGAACTTTTGTCTATAATCCTAAGTACAATGTAGTATAAATCAGCTTTGGGAGTGTTTTGTTGTTCTGTCTGGAGTAGCATACCTATAGCAAGTTTGATGCTTCCCGGAAACAGTCCAGAAGGTTTCAGCTGACCTTCCAAAGATATATCAGCATGAAAGTTATTTTTTTTCAAGGCACACAGTTTAAAATGCCAGTCCAGGAAGATTTTGGTTGTAAACCATCAATCCATCTCCCTTTCACCCTAATTTCTGTTCCTTAGTGGCAACCCCTTCAATTTGCTAGTTGTTATTTTTTTTTCCAGTATCCAGGATTGAGCCCAGAGGTGCTTAACCACTGAGCAACATCTCCAGCCCTTTTTAATTTTTAAAAAAAATTTTTAGAGTGGGTCTCACTAAGTCACTTAGGGCCTTGCTAAGTTGCTGAGGCTGGCTTTAAAATTGTGATCCTCTTGCCTCAGCCTCCTGAGCCTCTGGAATTAGAGGCATGTGGCACCACACCTGGCTGTCAGTTCTACTTTTAAGAATCTTTATTCTTAAGGATTATGCTGATAATGTTATTTATTGATTTTTCAGCTTTGGGCATCATTTACTTCCTACCATGAGAGATAATAACATGGCCCATTGATATGCTCCCTTCCCCTCCTCTCATCGTTCTAATATTTTTATATCACAATTTTGGTTATTATTTAGTATCTACATTATTATTAGCATGTACTGTTCCAAGTTCAGCAATGTAAAGTACTATGACTACTCATTCTTTCCTATATAATTTTTTGTTTTTCTTGGAGTTATCATTGCCCTGTTATTGATTTGCCTTTATGTAACTATTATGAAAATATTCCTGCTCTTGCCAGCAGAACTATAAAATTCCTCCAGTCAAATACATCTCCGAATCTGTGTATCCTTGAAGATCTTGCTCACTCTGCTCTCTGCCTATTGAGCCTGTTGCTCCAGGACTTCCCTTCCCTATCATTGTAGAGATGGGAGCTCTTATTTCCCAAATCTCATGGCCTCTTTCTCTCTTGGTTATTCTGTTTTAGAAGCGCAATCTTATCTAGATTCTCCCCCGCTTTTTAAAGAGAGAGCGAGAGAAAGAGAGAGAGAGAAAGAGAGAGAGAGAGAGAGAAAGAAAGAAGGGGAAACAATTTTACTTAGTTTGTCATGTGGCTTTTGTTGCTCCCACACTTTGTTGTGTACGTGGTGCTGGGATTTGAACCCATGTCCTCGTGCATGTCAGGCAAGCTCTGTAACCTCCAAGCTACCGCTCCACCCCCAGGTAGCTTCTTGAAGAAGACAAAATGGTAAGTTTTTGAGATCTTTATGCGTAAAAGTGCCTTTATGCTGATGTGGTTCTCCATGAGTGGTTTGGCTGGGTATAGGATTCTAGGTCAGAAGTAATTTTCCTCCATAATTTTGGGTGTGTTATTTCACTGACTTCTACTTTTAGAGCTATTAATGAGATATATATCTTATGCTATCCTGATTCTTGTTCCTGTGGGTATGTCCTGCTCAAAAAGGACTTAGGATTTCCTTTGTTGCAAGCATTCTGTGATATCTCATTATGATAATCTTGGTATGAAGTTCTTGGTACTGGGCATTTAGTAGACTCCTTCTCTGTGCCCATTCTTACCCCTCAGTTCTGGAGAATCACAGTGTAATATTAATCTGGAAAATCTCCCCTCCTCAGTTTTCCTGAACTCTATTTAAGGTATCCCTCTTGGAGAGTTTCATAATTTTATCTTCCCTTCTATTTTTCTCTGCTATCAATTTTTTTTTTTACATCTGGAATAATTTAAATTCTGTTCTGATTTATGACTTAAGCACTAAAAATGATGTATAATCTCTGTATTAGTGGCTTGAGATTGCAGATTGGCAGCCTCTGTTTAGGATAACTTGGTAAAGACCAAATTATTTCATTAGAAGAAGGCAGTTTCAATATCCTTTTTTTTTTTTTTTTGGGTCAGTTAGCATTCTCAAAGCAACATCTTCTAATCATCTCCTTTAAGGAAATTAATCCTATCAGTCTTGATTTCACAAACTTTCATTTAATTCTCCTGCTTCTGTTTCTAGGAAGGCATTTTGACTGCTCTCTGAAGTGGTTCATCCTCTACGGAAGTAAACCTCTGACATGGAATACCGGGGGAATCTGTACATGCTAACACCAAAGCTCAGTGATGCCCGTATGAGGACTCAATGCTGCTTCTTCAAAGGAGTAATGGATTTGGATTCATACAGCAAGAATTTTTGTCCTAGATCCTCCTAGACTTGCCTTGGGGATCAAGTGACATAATGTATTAGAAGCACTCTGCAAATGAAAAAGCACTCCATGAGTCTTAGGCATTATTAATAAAAGTTGTGACATTTGGGTAGGTAGTCCAATGTTACTGAGTGCTGATTGCTTTTCCCAGACTGCTTCACTTGAAATGAAAAGTTAATTTAAATCAATCATGCAAAGATATTGACACAGCTAAATTTGCTGCAAGCTTTTTCCTAAAACCCTGAAATGCTGGTTAACTTAGTTCTCTCTCCAACCAAATAACAAAGCAATTCGGGCATCTCAGTTGCCCTTGTAGGAAGATGGTGGCCCTGGCTTAAAACAGATGGGATTGCTTTGGGTCTTGATGCTTTGTGTGTCCAGCAAACCAAGTCAGGTTTATTGGGTAAGAAGATGAATGGATCGGCAAATAAGGCTTGCTTTTCAATCTAGTGCATCCTTAAAAATAAATTTCTACAATACATAATCAAGGTCTAAAGCCCT
Organism: Aplodontia rufa; assembly: GCA_004027875.1. Classification (NCBI taxonomy): domain Eukaryota; kingdom Metazoa; phylum Chordata; class Mammalia; order Rodentia; family Aplodontiidae; genus Aplodontia; species Aplodontia rufa. The sequence goes on from PVKS010006358.1 coordinate 61,198, forward strand.
GAATTCTGTCCAAAGACTACATCAAGAGGAAGCAGTGAATGAATTAATAGTTATATTATTCCTATGTATAATAAACAAATAAATTCTTTTTGAATGAGGGAGCAGTTGCTTTTTAAATTAGTAAATTCTATTTTGATTTATGAAACTGATTAAATTTTAAAGGTATTCTTCAACATTGCAAGTTCTGTATTTGCATTCTTTGCTGCTAAGAACAACATGTACTTTGGAAATTTAAGTAAAAGAAAAATTCATAATTTTGTTCTATTTTAATGTACATTTTTACAAGTTCAATTGCTGATCACAATGTTATATAACCAAGTTTGATAAGATAAAATTCTAAGCCTCGAAGAAAATCTGTTCAATCAGCATCTTCTCCACCTTTCATAGGTTACTGTGATGTAGGCCTTGCCTTAGGTTGTGGACATATAACTGCCTTGTTCCAGTGATTTGATGTAGGATGATAGCAATTTATTTTTAAGTTCAATGGAAATTGTTTTTTGCTCAATTTAGTAGTTGATGATGACAAATTAGATCAGAAAAAATCCTGCTGTTTTTCTCCATATGTCTTATGTAATATGGCAGTCAATAACCACTTAAAGCTTTTGAATACTCCAGAAGTATCTACTATCACAAAGGAATGGATTTTTTATTTAATTAATTTACATTTAAATAGCTACATGGAGTGTATGGTTATTGTATTGGGCAGCATAGCCCTGTAACATCACAACTGATACATGAATCAGAAATTCCTACAAGGGTTCACTTGCTAATGGAACAGTTGATATTCTAAGAGGTTTTATGTCTGTAAGATGTGTTACTGGTTCCTTGAGTAGTCAGGGCTTGGCACCCAGAAGGAAGCAAGGAACCCATCTGATAACCTTTCACTCATGAGTTGGAAAACATTTTTCTAGAGTGAAGGGAAATTAAAGATAAGAATGGTAAAGAGAAGATTTTATTGGAAGTATGGAAACATGCACAACCAGCTAAGTGTTGAATTATGAAAGGCTCTGAGTGGCAGGCCTCAGGGTGCTTTGTGTGTCCTCCTTTCGTTCTGCTGATCATTGTTTGGTCTCAGATCTTAAACTTCTACTACTCAGGGACTTTTTCTTTTAATAGATAAAGTTTGATTTTTCTTTTGTGATGTTTTGAAGACTGGTAATTTATAAAATAGAGACTTTTAGTGATTTGTGTTGGAAGTCACGTCCAAAGGTCCTTTCTCTTGTCAATAGTTGCAGAATAGGCTGATTTCAATATTAATGTCTTTATTTAGTCGTTAGACATGAACAGATCTTTTTCTTGGTATCGCACATTCCTTCTTCCTCTCCCTAGGTCCACTCGTGTTGGAGATACTAATAGCATAGCCATAGATGAAGGCCAAGGTTTCAAGGGGTTACCTTTTATTAGCTCAGCTACTTCAACCTACGATCTCTAAATTAAAGCAATGCACCTGCTACTACAGCATGAAGAGAAGCTTCCAGGCACCTGGGACAGCCATCCCAGTACTTCCAGTTTAGAAGTTCTAGAGCTTCAATTGCCTGGCAGGATGGGGAGAAACTTTAGGTTGTAGAATTATCTTGTCCATAATTAAATGCCAACTTCACATTTTTTTAAAGAGAGAGGGACAGTGAGAGAGAGAGAGAGAGAGAGTGTGTGAAAGAGAGAATCAATTTTATCTAGTTTTTCATGTGGCCTTTTTTTCTCTGAGACTTCGTTGTATACATGGTGTTGGGGTGTGAACCTGCATCCTCATGCATGTGAGGCAAGCATAGTAACTGCTGAGCAAGCACTCCAGCCCCCAACTTCACATTTTTGAATCCAGCAAAAAAAATATATTTTGTGCTTCTTAATCTGGGTCTAAGATGGTTCCATACCCAAAAGATATGGATGGCAAAAGGATAGTTCATATCTTTTAGTGCTAAAGCAAATTTTGAGTTATTGAAAAGAAAAATGAAATATTTAATAACATGTACATATTATGAGCTAGCATCAAATAATGATTATTTTTTCATATCCTCAAACATTGATATATTCCATAATTCCACCAGCTCTTAAAATAAGATAACGATTCCAAATGGTTGCCCTATATGACACTAAAAGCAATTTCACAGGCACTAAACTTTGACATTCTAAACACATTTGTTGCTCTTTAGCACATGGCTTACATCTGGCTAGAGGAAGTTAACCGTAATACAGAGAACAATGCCATGTTCTGCTTCATCACTTAATGATCGATTATGTTTTACCAATAATTCATAAGACATAGTAGGTCATTCCAGGAGCAACACCACTGTTAATTTCTACATGGCCTTGCTGGTAGGGTTAATTAGTCTGAATAATGCTTGGATGATTTGCTGAAAAACTACATTTTTTTTCTGTTGGAAGAAAGGAAATACCTGACCAAATCTGAGACTGCTCATTAAGTGCTGACTTTATTTTTAAAACAGACAAAATAGTAGCTCTGCAAAGCACTGAAGTACAGAGATTTGAAAGTGACCCGAAAAGCACTCATGGAGACAGATGTTGTGGTCTACCTATTGCATTGACATTCACCTGAATGAGGTTGGCGGCTGGATTCCTTCTTTTCTCGAAGTGTTTCTGGCGGTGCTGCTCCTGTACTTTTAATGCAAAACCTGAGCCAAGAATGCCCTGGAACAAAATATAAAAATAGCACTTTAAAAAACAAATTTCAAAAGCACTGCTAAATGATACAAATATTTTAAAAACCTCTAAAATGGGTCCGAGAAGATAAACAGTGTGACCTGTCCAGAATAAACATGTTAGTTACTTAGTCAAACAAATACCATTTGTCTCTATCATAATACCATAAACCAAGGGCAAGTTGTTAGGTAACATTGTCAAGAGATAAAGAACTTGAATTTTTTAGCAAATCAACTGGACATTGCCAGTTCTTGTCTTTGTGGGTAGGAGGCACCATAAACACAAACAAAATTTTCTATCCAATTTATTTTGTGTGTGGCCTTCTCTGTGATATTTCTTTATGTCTAAGTTGGAGTGAATGGTCTTATCCAGTGATAGCATTTAGAGGATTCTGGATTTTGACTTTGAGAGAATTAAAATCTTCCTGCTGTGGACCTGAGAGTGCTTCTAGTTCTTTGACAAAACTCTGAGGTTCCATTTTCTCCATCCATGAAATGGGGGACAAGGGTGTTTCAAATCTGTCCCAGTTATAGTCCTTCATGATGCTATAATTCTACACCTATCAAAGTAAAGTAAAAGAGAGGGGAAAGTTTTCCAGATGAGTCAAACAGACATTCAGTTTTGAAGAAAGACAAGGTTTTCCATTTTGCCTGTCTGTACACCCAGAGACAAGAATATGGGTCATTGCAAAGCACAATTCTATTTTCCTGTTTTTATCTTTTTTTTTTTTTAAAGAGAGAGGGACAGTGAGAGAGACAGAGAAAGAGAGAAATAATTTTATTTAGTTTTTCACATGGCCTTAGTTACTCCAACACTTAGTTGTGTACGTGGTGCTGGGGTTTGAACCCGGGTCCTCGTGCTTGCCAGGCAAGCGCCAAAACCGCTGAGCCACCGCTCCAGCCCTCTTGTTTTTATCTTGAATTATTAGCATTCCTTACCATTTGGTTTTGGCTCACCTATTCAGATTTTGGGGTTAGTAAGATTAGTGTCCCCTTCTATGTTTACGTTGGATAGTTTGCTTTCTGTCTGCTTATCACCTTGATCTGCCAAAATCCTGCTTCTTTGATGTCCCTCTCTCTTTTAGTTTGCTTTGGTGTAACATTTGTGAAATCAGGATGCTTTTTGTCTCAGCTTTAGGTTGGCTTTCAGAGCTTGCTATATTCAGTCTCTGGGCTTTGTCTACACTCTTGACTTTATTGGTATGGGACTTGGAGCACCACTGCTTTCAAGTTTGTGGATTTTATTTGCTAGCTATAAATTATTAGCTTTTTATTAAACTTCAAGGAGTCTAACCCTTAGGTTAGAGATGGACATCTTAGAAGCACTAAGTTATTATTTGCCACAGGTAAAGAATGGTTGCTTTCCTTCTCTTTTCCTTTTTTAAGTAGTTCAGGGATGATGCAGGCCACCTGTAGAGGTGGTGGGTTTATTTTATCTCTGGGAGGTGTTAGTTAAGTCTTGGCTGGGTGACAGCTTGGCTGAGACATTTTTGGGCTCTAGATAGCCTTTTAACCTTCTTTGTTATCTGAGATTCCACAATTCTTAGTACATCTGTGACAATAACCAGACAATCAGTAATGCAATCATGTTTAAAATACACAACTATAAAATAATACTATTTGCTACTAATGAGCAATGACCTCCTTCATTACTAATTAGATAAATGACCGTCCCTTGTAATGAGCAATGACATCATAGGTTCTGCTTTCCATCTCTTTTCTTCAGTGCATGCCTCCTGCTGTCTAAGATTTCCATCTCATTCAGTTTGTGATTATACAAACTAAGCTTTATAATAACCTGGTTTCTATGATCTGGTTTATAGATTTAAACAACGTTTACCTCCACTTGGAGGTTATAAAAATGGCTTTCCATGTCCAAATCCAGATCAACTCTAGTCATTTGTAATTCCTATTTTTTTTCTGTTACATAAAATTATTTAGGAAAAATTGATTTATCATCCTTTTTTTATTGCTACTTTCCACAAAGTACAAATATATAAAGAATGTAAAACATTAAAACTTATAGCACTCATTTATAATATGTGTTAGATGAAATACATTATGCTCATATTTGCATATAACCTGCTCTTATGGAGCATAACTCAGATTTTGTAGAAGTTAAATTAACAGCCATAATGGCCAGTTTTGAGCAAGTTAGGTAGTTATGAGGTTCAGAGTGAAATCCCCTTTGGAAAATGGAGACATGCCCTATACAGCACAACTTTAGAATCTACCAAACACTAAAATTTGCTGAAAGTCACATTGGCTTGGAAACATATATTGGTGGATGGCAACTGTTTACTACATATTTCTTGGGTCAGATTATACATTACAGCAGTTATTAAACCAGGTCTGCTCATTGTCTCCTTGTGGCTCCGTTCCAAATTTCTTCCACCTCTCTCTTAGTATGCAGCTCAGTGCACCTAAATAGAAGCCTGTTAAGTAAAATCTGTTACGATACGTGCGCACGCACACACACACACACACACACACACACAATGTGGCTTGGTCTTTCAACACATGTACTATCCCTTCAAATACTGACACCAATAAATGCAAATTCTTGGAAACTGAGTTTTGCTTTCTTTCATTTTCTAGGAAAATAAGTTTTTTTTAGCTTTAAAGTTTTAGTACTAAGCTGAGAAGTGCTACATAAACACTAAGTAGAAAAAAATACGTTTTGCTAAACATTTAAAATATTTACCTCTCCTTATCTTATAGATAAAATGAGTCTAATTTTTACCCCACACTTGGAAAATAAGCTTTGACAAATACCTTTTCAACAGTTCTTAATATTTTACTACTTATAGTAATTATATTTCTTAACATTGTTGATAATTGTAGTGGCTAATATTTATTTTTTGAGTGGTTAATGTCCTGAATCAAAGAGAAGTATTCCTTGCATTGAACTTACTAGCTAGGTGTCTCAAGCAATTCAATCTCTAAAAATGTCTTCATCAGTGAAAAGATACCTGGAGCAGGATATCTAGCAGGAGGGAGGGAGCACCCCAAAGAAGTGAGAGACCTGCTCATCAGGGTGACACTGGCCTGCTCGGGCTACCTGTGTGAGCTCATTAGTCTAAGCATGTAGCAGTCCAGAGGAAGTCACACAGGGTGGCCTGTGTGACTCTGTGATATGAAAAAGAATACTTCAGCTTTGGAGGTAAGATGGTGAAATTGATCTTCAAGTTTACTGGGTGGGAGGAGCCTAAAATAGGAGGGACTCAAAATCCATCTCTAACTTTCTCAGCAAAATCCCATATGTCCTCCTAAGTTTCAATCAGACAGCACTGCTGACTTGTGGGTGCACACAACAAAATGGTAACTTAGCACCTGCTGTGAGGTTGCCGTAGAAAGATCCATGGCAGAGATTGCTTTTCTTGGCTTTGTTAGGAAATGATATTTTGTGCAAGCAAATTTTTCCAGTTTCCAACATGTGTTAATTTCATTTGCATATAAAAATTGTCATCACTTTATTGGAAACATTCCCAAGAATGACTGGTCTCTGACCTTTAACCTAACAGCAACACAGCTTAACCTCCCTGCGATATTCCAGAGTTTTTTTTATGGAGCATGGGCATTTCACTGTGCTGGATGCAGCCAGCTTCCAGGGACAGGTGACCCTAATGCTGATTGGCCCCAGGTCTTCATACATTGTGAACTCTTAGGTCTACTTGTTTCTCACATACATTCTTTCCCCTCCCTTGCTGTTAATCTTTTACTATTTCTTCCCATTGCAGTGTTTGTTCTGTCACTTTTTCTATTTGTCCTTTATAATCTTCAAAGAATTGTGAAACCATATAGGTCAGAATTTTTTTCTGATACAGAAGACTGAGTTACGAGTTAGGTCGAGTGGCTTTGCTATGAGACAGCACATACATCATTATCTATTTAAATAAACATGCTATATATGTTACCTTGGGGTACACATAAACACAAAAACAGCAGGTATTTTGTGCTATTATTGTAGGGAAAAAAATCCCAACTCTGTTTCACTGTTTCTAAGGCTACTTTCCTGAAGGGATTCTAATTGTTCAGTGAGGGTCTGCTTTGAATTGTTGAGATTACCAGATGAATTGACTTCGGATAAGTGAGAGTTATGTTACTGTCTTTGAAGTGATCATTTTTGCACCAGGAAACATGTCTTTTTATAATCATGCAAATAAAGGGAAGTAACATTTATTAAATTTTCTTTATAACATACCCTTGACTTACATTATCGTATTGGGTGTTCACAAAACTTTTCTCCCTTCAATAATTCTTCCTCCATTATACTGATGAAGAAACATATTCAAAATCACTGTTTGAACTGAATTATGTTCCTCCCAAATTCATATGTTGGAGTCCTAATTTCTAAACCTCAAAACGTGACCCTATTGCAGCCTTTGAAGGTAAATGGATGGCTACAGAAGAAATTACGCTGAGTGAAACCAGCATAACCGAGAAAACCAAGGGTTGAATGTCTTCACTCATCTGTGGAGTCTGGAACTAGACCCTGGCCATTGAGAAAGGTGTTCTATTATCATGTGTTAAATCCAGATAAGGTGTAATGTTACATAACCTAATACTTTTTTAGAGATGTTGTGGGAAGGGGAAAGGAGGGATTAGGGTGGGTAATTGGGGGGCACTCTTGGGGGTAAATCTAATCCTCAGAATCTATATACATTTTATATTATTTTGTTAAAAAGTTGTATGATTGTACAAGAAATAAATTTCTCAATTAAAAAATGTGACCTTATTTGAACACAGGGCCCTTACTGTGGTAATCAAGTTAAAATAAGGTCTTTAGGATGGGCTTAACCCAATATGATGGATATTCTTGTAAGAGGAAAGTTAGACATGGATAACATGAAGACACAGGAAGAAGAGGCCATCCTCAAGCCAAGGACAGACTCTTGCAGACATTTCTCTCATGACTCTCAGAAGAGACTAACTCTTCCAACACCTTGATTTTAGACCTCTGTCCTTCAAGAAATGTGAGACAATAAAAATCTATTATTTCAGACAATCAGTCTGTGGTAACAACAGCCCTTGAAAACTAACAGTTACACACCACATGACAAATAATTCAAACTCAGATCGAATGCTCCAGCATGTGCATAGTCTTTTCAGTCTCTTTTCTGTGATTCTGAGTGTCTGGGGAAGAACCAGCTTGTCGATATGGAGTTGGACACCGGCTGTGGAAGGACGAGATGTCTTTTGCATCCATTAACAGGCAGTGCAGGATCCTCATGAACTAAAGCTGTGGAGCTGGAATGTCCCATGGGCTCCCACTTCCTTGGCTTGCTTTGGAGCGTTGTTCTCAGGTTTCTTCTTGGCAGAGTCTCTGCCATGGCACTGGCGTGTGTCTGGAGGATGTGACACCTATGGCCACTGCCTCAATACTCCTTTATGTTGACCCCCAGCCCCCACCCCAGGTAGAGAGCACAAAAGTGAGAGCTTGGAAGTAGGTACAAACTCTCATATTTTCTACAACTGCCAGCAAAAACAAACAAACAAACAGGACAAAATGATCAGAAAAGCAAACTTTATCCATTAAGTAGAAATTAATTAGAAACTTGGGGGAAGACAAATGTGCTCTTCATTCTGATAAGATGCAGAAAATGCTCATTAAGAAAAATCAGTGACAGTGACACAAAGAATAAATCACTGGATACATCCTTTAGGATCATATGCTTTTCACTTTTCACTCAAATAGATCCGAAGAGGAAAGCACATTGCTTGTGTGTATCCATCCCTTCAGCAGCACACTTTATAATCCAAATTGGAGCAATCAATTTAAAATGAAGATATCTTTAAATCTTCACAAATATTTAAAATGTATTGGGAGCATACTGATTGAAAGGTGATGCCATCTGAATTATTTGGTCGTAAAGATCTAGCTGGTGCCTCCCAGAGAAGACCATATTTGTCAATTACCCACCTAGATACACTTAGAAAAGTCATCATTATATTAGGAAAATTGTATTTGTCACTGACATAGATATGTTCCCAGGCATGCCCATTTGTGAAAGCTCATTCCACTAAACCTCTAAGAACTAACTGAAGGTGGTTTATTGTTGCAAAGATACTCACGGCAGGAAGTGCAAAGAAAGAAATGCCAAGGAGCGCAAAGCCCGCAGAAAGCAATCTTCCCAGCCAAGTTAGGGGAGTTTTGTCTCCATAGCCAATAGTTGTCAACGTAATCTAAAAACAAAATAAACACAACTTTCAGCTTAAGTACTTGAGAGGGAAGTTAGGACCCATGAACAGGAGACAAAGCAACATTTCCACTCAATCATTACTCAAAAAGTCTTGTTGGCGCATTTTATTATTGTGCTTTAATTTTCCATGACGCATAACAGAACTTCTCTTTGTTTAAGGAAAGGAATAGTCTACATAGTTGTTCTTCCCCTATAACACAGTTTTCCGTCTTTACTAATTGTATTCAGTATACTGTATTTGAGTAAGCAGATAATCATCAGTGATATAGAAATGATAGCACCACAGATTAAGGACTGGATCAGTACCCAAAACAATAATTTATGTTAATTAAGGCTGTCAATTCATTACCATGGCAGGTACTTTCTGAAGGCCTGGTGTGTGCCAGGTACATGCCATGATTTGTTGCAGAACAAATATGAGAGGTACAAAGTTTTTGTCCTAAGACAAAATAATTACACACAAATAATTAAAACACAGAAAGAGGGCAAGACAGAGATGGCGATAGAGGTACAAATGACTGCTGTGGGAATCCTAGACCAGATTGATTATTACCAGCCTGGGGACTGAGCAGGCTTTATTGGGAAGATGTCATCATAGCTAGGCTTTGAAGGAGGTGGAAATGATCAAGAGCCTTTGGGCCGGGGCTGGGGAGGAGAAACAGGTGACCAATAGCACAGCAGTGAGAATATACAGTAGATTCTTGAAAGCATAAGTTGTTCATCTGGGTTGGGGCATGGTGGATTTGAAAAGGGTTAGTGACCTCCTCAATTTCTTTTATTACTGCTGTATAGTTTTCATTATTCAGGTCTTTCACCTTCTTATTTAAAAACTTCTAAGTTATTATTTCATATTTTTGTTTGCTGTTGCAAATGGGAAAATGGGATCTTTCTCCTGATTTCCTTTTCAGAAAGTTTGTTGTTAGTGCACAGAAGCTCTGGGACTTTTATGTGTGTTGATTTTGTATCCTGCAACTTGACTGAATTCATTCATTGGAACAGGTGTGTGTGTGTGTGTGTGTGTGTGTGTGTGTGTAATCTTTAGAGTTTTCTATTTATAAGATAATGCCATCAGTAAACAATGATAATTTTACTTCTTCCTTTCCTATTTGGATAACTTTTATTTCTTTCTCTTACCTAATTGGTCTGGCAACGACTCCCAGTGCTATACTAAATAGAAGTGGTGAGACTGGGGCATCTTTGCTTTGTTCTGGATCTTAAAGGAAAGACTATTTAATTTTCACTGCTGAATATAATGTTAGCTGTGGGATTATCATGTTTTATCTTTATTACATTGAAGTACCTTTCTTCTTTACCTAATTTGTTGAGAGTTTTTTAAATCATGAAATGACATTGAATTTTGTCAAATGCTTTTTATGGATCTAATGAGCTGATCTAAAATAAATGAGGCACAAAAAGACAAATATCACATGTTCTACTTATATGTGGAATTGAGAACAACTGCACCTGGAAGCAGAGAGTAGGATGGTGGTTACCAGAGGCTGGGGCAGGGTGGGGAGAATGGATTTTTTTTTAAGAACTACTGCACAGGGGTTGGGGATTTAGCTCAGTGGCAGAGTGCTTGCCTAGCATGCACAAGGTCCTGAGTTCAGTCCTCAGCCCTGAAAAACAAAACAAAACAAATAAAAAAAGAACTACTGCACAGTGTTGTATTTAAAAAAATTATTAGGGAGTTGTACAATTATAAATGCATATAAAGTGACAAAATGATATGCATTTGTTCCTAAACCAGAATTATCTCCACATTGTCCACACCCCAGTCTCTTGATACTTCTATATTTCACCCCTACAAGTGATATGTTCATTGCATAGTGTTGTGAATATGGCTAATCATAATGTATAGTTATGTTTCAAAATTACTCAGAGTAAATTTCAAAATTCTCACCAAAAATGATAAGTATTTGAGGTGGTGGATACATGAATTAGCTTGATTTAATTATTATACGTTATATTCATAAATCATAATATCCCTTATACTCCACAAATATATATGCAAGCTAAGTGCAGTGGTGCACACCTGTAAGCCCAGAGGTTTGGGAGACTGAGGTAGGAAGATCTCAAGTTTAAAGCTAGCCTCAGCAATTTTTGGTGAGGCTCTAAGCAACTTAGCAAGACCCTGTCTCAAAAAAGTATAAAAAATGGACTGGGGATGTGGGTCAGTAGTGCCCCTGGGTTTAATCCCAACTATACATATATTTACATTAAAAAATATATATATAAAACAATAATATATCAATATATAAGAAAACCAAAAAGCATTAGTGGAAGAGGTGATTAACTAGATTTGCTGAAATTAGGTCAGGGAGTATCTTTTTTTTTTTTTTGGTTGCCATCTTGGGGATCAAATACAGGGCCTCATACATGCTAAGGAAGCTGTACCACTGAGCTATCCCCAGCCCCATGATAATCATATCCTGTTTCTCCCATGGTCAATCAGCTCCAGGGGTCCCAGCTCATCTCCAAGGCCTGCAGGGCTTTGCAGGATTGGGCCTCTGCCCACTTCTCAGACATCTATAACTTTCCACTTCATTCTGCCCTGCTGTTCACCAACACACCAACCCTTCGTTTGGCTCTGGGTCTTTGCACCTGCTGTTTTCTTTCTCGATTTTTCTTACTCCCAGGTCTCCATGCAGGTAGCTGTTCAACTGTCAGCTCTACAGAAAGACCATCTCTGGTTAATGGGTACAAGGGTGCAGTTGAATAGGAGGAGCAACTTCTAATGTTTTATAGCACAGTAGGATAACAAAGACTTAATAATTAAGGAAATATTTAAAAATAGTAGAAAGGATTTGTATGTTCCCAACACAAAGAAATGATAAGTGTCTGCAGCAGTAGATATGGCAGTTACCTTGCTCTGATAGTTATACATTGTGCCTGTGTTTATACATATATACACATATTTATGTACAATTGCTATGTATCTAATTAAAAATAAAAAATTAAAAAACACTATTCCTGTTCACCTTATTGAAGATCGTATCCTGCTGATTGCTCCTTAAATCTTTACTCTGCTTGTGTTTATTTATAGATGCTACCGATATCTGAAATAGTAATACATTGACTAAGTTCACTTGTTTGCTGTTTGATTTCTCTGCTAGAATGTAAGCATCACGTGGGCTGTGGGTGTATCTTGCTCACTGCTGAATCCAAGTACAAGGATGGGTGTACAGTAGTTACTCAGTAAATATGTAATGAACAAATGAATGAAAACCTGAGATGATGGGATGAGGATTTTGCTTTCTGTTTTGACACAAGGAAATACTTAGAAAAGGGTTTTAAAGAAGTTTACACTGAGGTGATAGTTTCAGAAACTGAAATTTTAGCAGAGAATGTACAGAATGGATTGGAACAGAGAGAAACGAGAGGTGGAGAAACCAGTTAAGAGGTTGTAAGGAAGTGGAAAATGGAGAGACATGCTTAGGAAGTTCAACAGAAATACATTTATGCGAGTCTGTGGTAAAGCAGAAGGCTAAATAAAGAGTGATTTTAAAAGTTCAAGTGGCAAGATGTTTGTGGCATAAATAAAAATATAACAATGAGAAAGAGGATGTTTTAGAGTCAAGGTGGAATTTTATTTTACAAATAATGGCTTTTAAAATGTCAGTGTGAACCTAAGACATTTGTAGAGATGTATTGGGAAGGGGAGTAGGGATAAGGGTGGATAAATGAGGGGGGCTCTTGAGGGTAAATCAAATTTTCAGAATTTATATATATATTATTTCATTAGAAGCTTGTTTGATTATTCAACAAGTACATTTCTGAATAAAAAAATAAAAAAAAAGTCGGGGCTGGAGCGGTGGCTCAGTAGTTACGGTGTTTGGATGCGCAAGGACATGAGTTCGAACCCCAGCACCACATACATGGCAAAGTGTTGGAGCAATGAAAGCCACATAAAAAACTAAAAATAAAATTGATTCTCTCTTCCTCTGTCTCTCACTATCTCTCTCTCTTTTAAAAAAATGTCAGCGTGACTAATGTATTAAAGTCTAGCAGGAAATTGAGAATGAGAGCTTGATTTTGAGAAAGATTGGATTTGGCCTGAATATGGGTTTTGAAATCAGGTACAGGGTGATCGTTCAAGCTTTGTGCATAAATGACATTACAAAGGATGGAAAGAAGGAGGTCCAAGGACTGTAGGAAATAGATATTTAAGGGGTAGAAAGTCAGAAAAATTTTAAATGGAACCCTACTGGAGAAGAGAGAGACTGTCACAAAGGATCGGGAAATTCCTGATGTCGCAGGCTATTAGGAAATCAGGAGAATGAAGACTGAGAAAAGGTACTGATGTGGTGGCGATAAGCAGTCTCAGCAAGTGCTGAGAGTGACTGCTGTGGTCTTGCCATCTCACCTGGGCTCTGAAGGGGGGTGTGCATTCTGAGAGGTGGAAACGGGAGCTAGACTCCAGGATGGGAGCTTGCAGAACCATTCAGGGAGCAGGCGATCCTTCAGAGAACGCTTTCCTCTCTCCACTTCCATGGCTTTCCCCATGCGTTTCTGGAAGCTCATTTGCTATGGCTCCTCCTACTCTTTTCAGTCTTCAGATATTGGATTCCTAAGATTTGGCTTTAGGTCTTTTAAAAATTAATCTTCTTGGACATTCCTTTTTATTTACTTCTTTTTCTCTGTTCCCAGATGATCTTAAATGTTATTATGGATTTAGATACCATTTTTGTGCTGAACACATTAGATGTATACTTCGAAGCCAAGCTACTCTTCTGAGCTTTGGATTCACACATCTACAGCTGCTATTTCCATTATATCGCAGAGTCATTTAAACTGAACTCTTATTTTCTCCAATCTGTGCATTCCCAAATGTTTCCCTTTTCATCATCATCATCTTCTTCTTTTTTTGGTACCAGGGATTGAACCCAGGGACACTGAACCACTGAATCACATCGTAATCCCTTTTCATTTTTTTTAAAATTTTGAGACAGGGTCTTGTCTCTAAACTGCTTAGGGGCTCACTAAATTGCTGAGGCTGGCTTTGAACTTGTGATCCTCCTGCTGCAGTCTCCTGATCTGTTGGGATTAGGGGTGTGTGTGCCACCAAGCCTGGCTCCCTTTTCATCGCAGTCAAGAGCACCACTATCCATTCAGTTGTTCATGTCAGCAGCTAGAGCATCCTGATTACTCCTTTCTCTTGCTCTCCTCACTGAAACAATCAGCAAGTCTTGCTGCTAGTACGTATTTCAAATGTTGCAAATTCATCCCCTTCTCTCTGTCTTCACTGCCACCCAGCCAACCAGGATGCTACATTAATCTCTTAATTGCCCTCTGTTTTCATTCTTGCCTCCTCTGTTTCCTTCTCAATACACCTTCAAGGAGTAACGTTCTAATAATATTCTCAAAAAAAATCTTTCAATGGTAATCTGCTGAATTAAGAAGAAATTCTAAGCTCCTAACCATGGCCCATACGATCTGTAAGGGTGAGAGGACATCAGGTACAAGTCGCCTCTGGAATGGAAGAGCTCACCCATGGTCAAAGAGATGGAATTTGCCAAGTAAATCAAATGTGACTGGTATCAGTACGTGACTCTCAATCTCTCTGAGAATGAAAAAGAAAAAAAAAGCCTTGATTTTATTATAGTTTTCTAATTTTAAATATGTGGGAAAGATTATAATCTATTAAATCTACTATACCTTTTCTGCCAAATATCTTAATCCTTTTATGACAGTTTATTAATAACCATCTACTGAAGGCAAAATTTCATGTTTTGGTCACAACAAAAATGTTACATTTTATGATTTGCTTTACATTCCAATAACATGTTTGAGTTATTCTGCTTGGTCCAAGTGCTCAGAGAGAAGCAGCCTGGGGTCCCGCTGTCTGGGTGAGGACTCTTCCCACATTCTCCCTTCAGTGTGGGTGTGGCTTCTGGGGTGACCACATTTCAGAGTGGAGAGGCTCCAAAAGCCAGCATCTGATTCCCTGATCTCTACAACTTCCTCTGTTCTGATGTCAAAGCAACACAGGGAATTTCTTGACAGCACAGGGGCCTTTTGTCGCCAGGGTAAACCTGGGAAGGATCTGGCAACAGGGTGGCAGTTTGTCTCCCTTCATGCCAAGGAGGGAGGTGGTGGGAGTTTAGTTTCCTTTGTTTCTTGCCCAGAGAGTGCATCACTTCACTTCTGTGGATGCAAAGGGCACAACTGGCCTTCACAATGTGACTTGAAAGAGTGTCAGTTGAATTACAAAGTCTCTAAAGTACACTTAGACTAAAAAGATGTGAATCTTCTCCAAGAATTCACAATGTCCCATCTGGCTGATGTACCTGCCAGCTTTCTAAGGCAAGGACCAGCTGCATTCAATAAAGCCATCTTTGGACTGAGCCTTGCATTGATATGATTGATTTTCTGGACTTTCAGGTGAAGGTTCCCTTGAAGTTTCAGCAAGTCTCCTTGGAAAAATACAGCTGTACTCTGTTTTTCTTTTCCTAGCACTTGAAAGGCCTTGCTAATGTCGATCAGTTGATCCTTTGCACATGAAGTGAGAAGCAGAAACCCTCTTGGGGCTTCCTCTCCTATTCTTATAAGCTGAACAATAAAGTACTTCTGTCTCCCAGAAATCTCATGAATCTTTCCCTGGATGTACCCATTAACGATTACTTTCATGTAGGTTCAGAGTCAGAGAAAGTCAGGCCCACCAGGACCCTAAAGACCCTCCAGGACAATGGGGGAGATTTTGTAATAGCAGCTTGCTTCAGAGAAACTTGAGGCTGCCTGTGTGCTCCTCAGGGGTTCAGAGGAAACCACACCTGGACTGGGCAGTTGATTTGTCTTCTGGAAAACCTCGTCACAGATCTCCAAGATCCCAGTAGCATCCTGATGGCATGGCATGATACGATGAGTTGTTTTATTGTATCTCATCATCTCTGTATTATAGCAGCTCCCACACTGAGTGCATGGTTGACTCCCAGGCAGAAGGGCAGATGGTGATTATTTACAATATACAGTTGACACGGTGATGTGGGCAACATGGTCTTACAGAGAAAGGGTTAATTTTGAAAAAATGAAATTTAGTAATAGAGTGCTAGTATAACAAAAACCAAGTCCCTTGAAATACTAGTTTCTTTAGGGATCCAATATTAAATAATAGAGTAAGTAATATAATTTCTTTCTGAAGATACCTTCGTTCCTCCTGTGTTAACTGCTTACCAGTTCTACATGTGCATCTGACACTAAGGTGCAAGGGTTGAGCACAGTAAGTAGCAGTGCTGGAATCAAATCCAAAGTCTCTGCTCATCTTGAATGAGCCCTGAGGATGCTTCATGACTGCACACAGGCTGGGCAGGTGGGGATGACAGAGACTAGGTGGGTTCAGGAAGACAGAAAGAACTGAAGTGTGGCTGTTTAATGGGTTCTCCCTGTACTAAAACATTTTGATACTTCCCAAGTCAAAGCATTTAATTCCCTTCCAAGATTTACAGTGTTAAAAGTGAGATCACAATATAGCAGACTTTTAGTCTGTATAGCAAATGTATTTCAAGAGAATGAACTGAACAAATAGTGCAGTTGAACTAATGTGAAATAACAGCTCTTATGTAAGAGTCCTGTTATTCTTTGCAGGTGAGATGATACTCATGTATTAATGCATGATAATATAAAGAGAAGCCTTCTTGATTGAAACTTCTGTGATGATTAATTGGCCACTTAGAAATTTGGTCAAGGTATATGTTCACAAAGAGATAGATATGTTAAATGCTTTATTTTCAACAGTAAAAATCATAACAGAAAACACACATATTCATGGAGGTTGAATAATACCCTATTAAATGAAGAATGGATCCAAGAAGACAGGAGAGAAAAAATCCAAAAATTCTTGGATGAGAATGAAAATGAAGACACAACATATTGAAACCTCTGGGACAGCATGAAAGCTTTCCTAAGGGGAAAATTTATAGCACTGAGTGCCCACATTAAAAGTGAAGAGAGAGATCCCAAATAAATAAGCATATGCTCCATCTCAAAGCCCTTCAGAAGGAAGAACAATCTAACCCCAAAGCCAGCCGAAGACAGGAAATAATCAAGATCAGAGCTAAAATCAATGAAATTGAGATTAAAAAACAATAAAAAGAATTGATGAAACAAAGAGCTGGTACTTTGAAAAAATAAACAAGATAGACCCCTACCGAATCCAACTAAAAGAAGGAGAGAAATGAAGCAAATCAATAAAATCTCCAATGAAAAGGGAGTGATCATCAATGACCCCAAGGAAATCCAACAAATTATAAGATCATATTTTGAAAACCTATACTCCTCCAAATTTGATAATTTGGAAGAAATGGATAAATTTCTTGACACATAAAACATTCCTAAATTGATACAGGATGATGTTGAATTCTTAAACAACCCAATCACAGGTACTGAAATCCATATTGCAATTAAAAGTCTACCAAGGAAGAAAAGTCCAGGACCTGATGGCTTCCCCACTGATTTTTACCACACTTTTGAGGAGGAACTAACATCTCTCCTTATTAAGTTATTTCAAGAAATTGAAAAAGAGGGCATGCTCCCATCCCCTTTTTATGAAGCAACCATAACTCTGATACCAAAATCCGATAAGGATACATCAAAAAAAGAAAATTACAGACCGATAGCCCTGATGAATCTGGATGCAAAAATCCTTAATAAAGTCCTAGCAAACCGTATTCAAAAACTTATCAAGAAGATAATCCATCATGATCAAGGTATGCAGGGCTGGTTCAACATATGCAAAACAATTAACATAATTCATCACTTAAACAGAATCAAGGACAAAAACCATATAATCATCTCAATGGATGTGGAAAAGGCCTTTGATAAAATCCAGCACCCTTTTATGTTCAAAACTCTAGAGAAGATAGGGATCAAAGGAACATTTCTGAACTATGTAAAGGCCA
>PVKS010006359.1:0-78943 GCA_004027875.1 Aplodontia rufa
CCACAACCCTCAATTATAAATCCAACAAATTATGAGCAAGTGCTATATGACTTATATGAAGACAACTACAGACTTCCAATGCAAGAAATCAAAGATTCAAATGAATGGAGAGATGTTCCTTCATTATGTTTTAAGAGCATTCTCTCCAATTCTGTTGACCCAATCTGATCTCCTTCCCAACACTGGTTAACAACAGAAAAACTTTCCAAACAAAAGCAGCCCCACGGATTTGCAGCTACAGGCAAAACTCAGGGTCCCCACCCTATCTACAGCAGGGAAGAAGCTCCAACGTAGAACTGCCAGATAAAATACAAATAACTTTTTACTATGTGTCTTGAATATTGCTCAAGACATACATGAAAAAATGATTCATAGTTTGTCTAAAACTCACATTTAAGAGGGCCTCTTGGAATTTTATTTGCTGTATCTGGCAACCCTACTCCAAGGCCCCACTATGGCCAGACTGGAAGCAAGGAAAAGCCCTACGTGTACAGGACTTGATGTTTGGTTAGAGCCTTTCAACTCTTTCTCCCTGGATTTTGCTGTATGTCTGAAAGGAAAGCAGAACAGGCATCCCTGTTCTCATTAGCCCTTCCAGATAAAAAGCAAGCACCAAGCCTGAGTGAAGGTCGCCCAGGCCAGGAGCACAGCTGGGCCTCAGCATTTTTAAGCACACCTATTCGATTAGCCCAGCAAGGCTCAACCCTGGCAGCACATTGGAAATACCTGAGGCGCTGCCAGACTCACGCCCGACCCCACCCCTAAGGATTCTGATTTAGTTGCTCTGGAGTGGAGCTTGGACGTGTTTTTTTTCTAAAACAGTTTATTATGGAAAATTTTAAAGCTATTTAAAGTAGACAATACAGGATAATGAACCCCCAGGGACCCGATCACCTAGCTTCAACAATTATCTACTCACAGCTAGTCTCCTTTCATATCCCAGGGCTATCCAATAGAATTTTCTGCAATATCTGTGCTGTCCAATATATTAGCAGCTAGCCACATGTGACCACTGAGCACTTGAACTGTGACGGGTGTCACGAGGGACATTAATTTTTTTTCCCATCAAAACAATTTAAATTTAAATACAGGTCATTAGTGGCTACATATTGGACAGCATAGACCAACACCTTCACCTTCAAAATAACCCAACCTGATTAAATACGTATAGTTTTTCCAGTGCTGGGAATCCAACACATAGCCCTGTGCATGCTGGGCAAGAATTCTACCACTGAGCCACACCCCCAGCCCACCACCCAGTTATTTTGAAGCAAATCCCATGCATACTATTTCAATCTTTTCTTTTAAAGTTTTCCAGATGATATTCTCAAATATGTTAGCAGATAGAGGGGAAAATGTCACTCCCTTACACCACTCTACAAAGGGAGGAAACAGAAATCTGGAAAAGTGAGTCCAGTCCAGGTGAGCCAATGACAGCAGGGTCACACTTTAATTCTCAATGTCCTTTCAATTGGCCCATCTATTACCAGCAGGAGGCAGTGCTGCCTTCAATATCTCTCCAGTCCAGCTACAGGTGGAAACCAACTAAGCTGTCTTAGTTCATCTGGGCTACTATAGCAAAAACTCTGAGCCTTAGTAACTGACAAAAGCAGAAACTTTTTCTCACTGTGCTATAGACTAGGAAGTCTAAGATCAAGGGGCCAGCAGGTTCACTTATCTGGTGAGGGCTGCTTCTAAGATGGCACCAGATTGCTGCACACTTGGGAAGGGAGGAACACTGTGTCCTCTTGCTATGTTCTCTCACAGCAGAAGGGAAAACAACATGCATGAGGCCTAATCACCACTTAAAGTCCCCACCCTTGAAGTCCCCACCCTTGAAGTCCCCACCCTTGGTACTATCACATTGATGACACTTCAATTTTGGAGATGATATTCAAACTACAGCACTACTCAATCAAATACGCAATACTGCAACACCCCATTTGTTTAGAGGATAGACTTTGAGTATAATCCCAACTTTGAGAACAGGATTCTTGACCTTGACTGCCCATTCAAATCACCAGGGAGCTGTACTGATGCTCAGGCTCCATCCCCAAAGATTCTGATGTATCTGTTTTGATACATTACTCTTCTTCCATAGGCCTCTCTAATTGATTCCAACATGTGAGCCAGGATTTTGAACCGCTGCTTTAGTCTTTCTACATAAACTCATTCCATAGTCCAGCAGAATTAGCATCACCTGGGAGCTGACTGCAAAAACAAAACAAAACCAGAATCGCAGGGCCCACCCCAGACTTTGATTCACGGTTTGCATCATAACAAGGTCCCCCAGGTGATTTATATGTACAGGATTTCAAAAATACTTCTGTAAAACGGTGGTTTTCAAAACTGGTCCCCTGACCTGAAATCTTAGATCACCTGAGCAACTTGTTAGGAATGCAAAATCTTGATCCTTGCCCAGATCTGCATAATCAGAAATTCTGGGGTGGTGCCCAGCAGGCTGTATTTTAAAGAGCCCTCCAGGTAACATGGATGCATGTTCAAGTTTGAGACCCACTGTTCTGGAGCCAAGAACATAGCTCTCTATGCCCAAGTAGCAAGTGATGATTATAAAAACAAGTAAGTACTTTACTTCAAAAGAAAAGTCCTTCCTTAGGCTCCCACGCAAACAATTATACATAAAGGAAGAGATCTCTTCATAATCCATAGGAGTGGTGGGGAGGAATTAAAGAAGAAAGAAAACAACCTGGGGTTCTTTGGCATAGGGACAAACCTGACACCCCTCACACTCCTTATAAGAACACAAGCCCATAATTGATGTTCATAAAAATGTCCAAAACATTAAACACTTAAGTTATGTTCAGTACATTGTCCTTAAAAAGGCATAAAAGTTTACATTTTAGAAATACTTCTATTGCAATGTTTTACATTTCTTTCAAGTGAAAAGTAATTGCCTAGAACAATCTATTGTGTCAAGTATTTCATTCCTAAAAATATAGGGGGGTGTTGCAAAAAAGAACAAGAAGGTTACACCAGGGTATCATGATGAGACCCATGGTCATTCTCCAGAACAATTCATAAGCTTGTTGAGGCCCTGAATTCTGATAACTGAAGCTAGCTATGGACCTTTGTCCCCTCAAATGTGTTACCAGAATATACAGAAAAATTTGCACAAAACATCAGAGGTCTCAGTGCCCCAAGGCCAATAAATCTGACATCGAGAGTCCCCCACTCTGAGGTGGGAAGCAGGCAGAGAAAGCAGAACATGGTTCTGAATGGAGAGAACCATTCAGACCCTACTTTCTTTCTAACCAGCTTCCTCAGAGCTTCAGATTCCTCCTTCACACAACAGTGGCCATAGGAAGAGAAGTTCTATGGCTTCCATAGATGGAGTTCAGGAAATGCCACCAAAATCCACCACTTTAGATTTCAAACTCAGGCACCTGGGAAATAGCAGATGCAGGGAGGAGCTTTCTCAGGGCTCCCCTTACCTGCTGAAAGAGCCTCCAAAAGGAACTCACTTGCCACACCTCCCTTCCTAGGAAGCCCCTCATCAGTGAGGATTAAACTCAAATAATAGGAGAGGAGACTGAGATTACCACCAGTCCCAGACAGACTTTGTTCCAGGCTGTCACCAGTCTTCTCAGGGCCCATTCAGCTTTTCCCAAAATCAATTGCTTGCCCCTAAGTTCATGTGATGCTTATCTATTATGAGTTTATTTCATAGACTCAATTCACAAACCCTCATGGCTAGAGGGAAAGTTTTCCCTTCACTAAACCACTCTACAAGTGAGGAAGTAGAAATCTGGAAAAGCTAGGGGCTGGTTCAGGCAAGCCAGTGCCAGGGACATACTTCAAGCCTTCATGGCCTTTCTACTGGCCCATCTATTGCCAGCAGGAGGCAGTGCTGCCTTCTATACCTCTCTGGTCCAGCCAGGCACACTGTTCTGGTCCCTCCTCCTTAGCTAAACCTGGCCCCTCAAAACTCATCTCCTACACATCCAGATGCAGCCTGCGGCCATGACTGCCTGTCCTCCCCCATCAGGAAAGATCTTCTTCCAAGCCTTATTCTGAGCCTGGAAGAGTTGGCCACCTCATCCTCTGAGCCTCCAGGAATCCAACAGAATAAGCTCCTAAATCCATGGCCTTGCATGCACTTACTGTTTAAACACCCATTTATACTACTGAAGTGTGAACTCCCTAACAGTAAGGACTGTCACTGACTTATCTTTGTTTCCCCTGACTTACCCTAGACTGTGAACTCCTAATAAATGTGGAAGAGAGGGCAGGTAGCAGAGAAAGCAGGAGAGAGGCACCTCTCTGGCCCTCTAAAGACTCCCATCTGGGGTCCTGATTCATAATGAAGCGGCCATTGGTCCTTTGCAAGTGCTATGTTACCCTGGTATTGTGTTTACAGGCAAACCTATCTCTGGAACTAATATACCTTTTGAGTATGCAAATGAGTTTTCTTATCTTTATATCAGAAGCACCAACATTATCCAAGCAATACAGTGAGTAGCCCTGAGACCCTCTATTTTCCTACAGAGTCAAATTCTTCCAAACAAAGTAGCCTAGACCATAAACAGTACAGTTGAGACTAAATGCTAATGAGATGTCAGGGACCTTGCTTCTGCATACCCTACTTACAGGAGCCTCAAACACACAATAACAGGTCAAATTGTGGGACCAGCTGCCCTCACCCACAACCACCCCCAGACCCGCAAACCACACTTGGTCTCATCTCTAAGCAGAGAATGTAGAGCCTGCAGAAAAGAGAACTAGAAAAACTGTTCCTGAAAATGGTTCTCAGCCAAATGCTCTGATTTGGGGCAGGAAGATACATGAGCTTTCAATGTGAATGTAGCCCTTGCCAAGTCTGAGCCAGCAGCACACTGCACAGATGATTATGAATGCATGTGTGCACCCGTTCGCATGCATAGCGCACACACATACACAACCTTGGTGACAGAGCACAGCTGACTTTTGGTAATCAGCTATCTGCATTGAGTCCTAGAAGTCCCCAAAGCCCTGAACATCACAGCTTTATTCCCATTAGCTGGAGGATGACCTGGCAATGGGTTTCCCTAGCACTGTAGCCCTTGGGCATGGGTCACAGAGGTCAGTGGCTCAGGTCCAGTACCAGGGACACAGGATACCAGAAGAACCAGCCAAGCAGACCCCCAGCCCTCAGACCGCACAGGTAGGGAGTGCCTGATGCCCTTAGTGCACAGTACCGTGCTAGCTCCTGGCAACCTGGTGGGAGGAGTTAATGCACAAAAGCAAAGCAGAACTCAGACACTCTTCATGTACCGCTAAGTGGAATGACCACAAGTTATGTGTGGCTCTTCAGAGAAGGCCAGGCTGCACGGAGGAGAGAGCCAGGAGAGGTTACACAGAGGCTGTGAGATCTGCAAAGAGGAGGAGGAGTGGGTGGCAGACCATTGTGAGCAGAGGAAATGGTCATGGTATATCAAAAGGCAACACAATGAGAAATCTGGGGTAACAGATTTTACGTCTATGTAAACCCAAGGCATAAATGTCCATGAGCTAAAAGAACATTGGGGAAGCAGAAGTTCCTAGGACCTTTCCCCATTTTTTAGAAGTAAAAATTTTTACTTTTATTTACAAATAAAAATTTTTATGCCTATAAAAATTTTTATGCCTATACAAATTTTTATGCCTACGTCTGGTGTGCACATATAAATACATACATACATACATACTTGTGTTTCTCT
Source organism: Aplodontia rufa (assembly GCA_004027875.1). NCBI lineage: Eukaryota > Metazoa > Chordata > Mammalia > Rodentia > Aplodontiidae > Aplodontia > Aplodontia rufa. The sequence continues at coordinate 5,697 of PVKS010006359.1, forward strand.
GTACACAAATGGGCTCATAGTATACCTACTATTCTAACTTCTTTATTAACCATTTACTTGGAATATCTGTCTTCATTAATATATGAAAACTTAACAATCGTTGCTTATTCCATCACAGAATGGCACAAAATATCCCTTAGTTATACACATTTAGTTGGCTTCTGATATTTTAATGTTTCAGATCTGGAAATGCATCTTTGTGTTACCTGAGCAGGTTTGCCAGTAGGATAAACCTGCAGCAGATGTCTGCATAAAAGGAAATCAATGGTCCAAAAAGTATTTATTATGCACCTACAATGTGCAAGAAAGACGTAAGAATAAGAGCTTTCATTTTAGTGACCCTGAAAATAAGCTGCTCTTGGGGATCTGGCCCCACATGCAAAGAGGACATTTATTATTGAGAGAGGGTTAAGAACATTTCTACTCTTTTTTTTCGTGTGTGTGTGTGTGTGTGTGTGTTATGATGAGTATTAAATGTGCAACCTAATGCATGGATTATAAAACATTACTGCGGAATAGGTAATTACATGGCATATTTACCCCCAATCTATTATTCATCAGAAGTTCCTTTCACTGTCTTCAGCACACCCAGTGTGTTATAAATTATGTGCATAAAAAATCACCAGGTACTTTTTCAGAATTATCTCCCAGGGGTTGCTAGGGGTGCCTACAGTGGTTGGAACCAAATTAGTCTTTAGCCTCAAGCCCACTCCTAATGCCAGCCCCAGCAGGAAGGAGCATTAATAGCAGGCAATAGCTCAGCCTACTGTTTTCCCAACCAGAAAACTAGTGAGTAGGAAGTGGGGCTCCCCACTTGAGTTCTGATTTCCTGAAAAGCCAAATTCTCATCCCTCACCTTATCCAGGCCCTTTCTCTGCCTCCACATTTTTACCATAAGTAAAAGTAGGACAGTGACAGCCTTGGCATCAGAGATCTGAGCTACTCACTGGTTCCCAGGGACACACTTGTCTGGGACATGGGTTAAGAAGCAGCCAAGGAGAGGTCATGGACCTCTGTCTCCAGGGCTCAGAGGCTCTAGCACGGGGAGGGGCCAAGGCTTTCCAGATGTTTCACTGAAGGGTTGGACCACTGCCAGAGGAGCCCTGCGGATCTACAAAGGAAGCCTGTTCCCCAAGTGTGCACCATGTGAAGTCAAAAGCTCTCTGCAGAGTGTGCCCTCAAAGTGGGCAGGGCCTTCAGAGACACTTTTATGGTGATCAACTTCTGCCAGTCTTGCTCCCTTCTCATCCACAGCCACCACCTCTGCCACAGCCCCTCCTTCAGCACTCACAGGCACACACCTCCCTGCAACTCCCAGCTCCTGTTTCTATGGCAACAAAGCAAAAGCCAACAGCATTGGAAAAAGCATTAAACTTGAGAGCAACCATATAGAAGAGCAAAGAAAACGGCCTGGGAAATCCTGGTGTCACCCTAGAAATCTGCCCTCAGGAGAGTGCCAGCCCGTGGGGACCCAGCTACAAATTTAAAACGGAGCTCTTTGCTCCCAAGGGTGCAATTCCCTTCCTCTTGCTCCACCCACCCGCCCTCTCTTGGAAAGGAAAAGGCCAGAGATAACATTGACCAATTCACTGCCTGAGGTCACAAGTTCGCTGAATAGGGAGCAACCCCTAAAGACGGCTTTTGGATAACTATGTGGCAATGATACCATGACCACCAGTAACTGTGACTGATCCTGTCACTCAGTGAGCAAGTATTTACTGAGCACCTACAAAGCGCCAGGCGTTATTCCAGCAATGGAAGCAATGATAAACAGTTCAGATGAAAACTCTTGCCCTCAATAGCTTACCTTCTAGGGAGGCAAACAGGAACTAGGTCAGCAAACAAGCAGTGATTTCATAAGTAACACTAGGTGAAATTTTTAAAAAAGCAGCTCCAATAACAAAATATTCCCAGAAAATATGCTATATATAAAAATGGAGGCCGTGTGACAATGTAGAAAAGACTCTAGACTTCCTATATTACATGGGTACGTGGTTCTGAGCTTTCAAAACGAGCTTCTGAGCGTATCTACTCATTTTGCCATCATGAACTATTGAGGGAGTAGAGTAGGAATATATCAGTATGCTCATTTACCCAAGCAGAAACATGTTTGGAAGCCCAAACATGTGAAATGATTTATTCAAGATTCACCGAGTTTCATTCTTTGGATGTCTGTGTATCATATGACCATAGAGAGAATGAAAAGACTAGCCACAAACGAGGGAAAGCTCTCTGCAACACATAAAACTGCCTCTGAAGCAACAAGAAATAAATAAAAGCATGAAAGAAAAATGCAGCAAAGGCATAAACAGACATTTCTGAAGGTTCAACCTCTGTTGACGTCTGAAAATATTCTCAATATCATTAATTAAAACACAGTGGTATGTCATGAAGATACAAAGCAAATGGAAATTGCAAAGATGTCTTTCAGTAGCATCAATTCGTACTATCACTTTGGAAAACAATTTATCATTACCTAGTAAAACTAAATGTACATAGAGCTATCAAAGCATCAATTTAGCTCCCAGGGAAATAACTGAAAGAAACTACAGAAAGATGCAAGTGTGCCCCAAATGTAGCATCGTTCCTAACAGGAAAAGCTTGAAAATAATCCATGCATTCACAAATGGGAAAATGAATAAATAAGTTTTGACATACTAACAAAATGGAATAACAGAGAAATCAGAACGAAGACATGATAGCCACACACACACTCATATCGCCCGAACCTCAAAGTGACAATGTTGAATGAATCACAAAGAATTTATATGTGCTATGCAAATACAGGTCAAAAGTAGATAAAATGTAACGTATTATTTAGGAAAACATATAGAGAGTAAAACCATAAAGAAATGCAAGAAAATAACACAAAATTCAGGTTGGTAAAGACAAGATCAGTGACCGGCCCCCAGAGGGGTGCAAAGGCAGTGACAATGACCTTTTTCCTACACTGGATCATAGATTCATATGACCTGTGATATAGAATTACAAAATAAAAATAGTGGAAGGGAGGGAGGACACAGCTGACTTAAATGAAGGATAGATTGATTCAAAAGAAACGGATCACAGAGGGTATTTTTCCTTAAGTCAAACAATGAAGTCATCGTTTGTTTTCCAAGGCAAAGAAGATTCGTGAAGGCCTCGTACAGTATAGGAAATGAATGTTAAATCTCAAAGACCCTAGTTCGATTTACATTTTAAAAGATTAAAAATAAAAACAAAATAGGTTCCTCTCCAGGCGGAGATAGGTGTTTCTGGTTGCCCTGGCAGTAGAGTGGCTACAAGAGCCATAATTACATGCAGCGAGAGGTCAAGCAATTGCAGGGACATCTGTAATTAAGCAGGTGAAGTCGGTCTTCAAGCTGCAGCCGCTCTGCCAAAAGTTCTGATGACCCCAAACCCACCTATTACAGGCAATTCTTGACTTTCATGCATTTAGCCTTCAAAGAACACACAGGCCAAATGTGGCCGCTCAGCCATCAGCTGGCAGGAACATTACACAGTGGTGCTTTCTGTGTGCCAAGCATCTGTGCCACCTCCACAGCCTCGCTGTTTTATCTGGACCACAGTCAAACCTGAGTTCACTCAACACATATTTCCTAAGCACCACTGTCTCTGGCACTGCCTTCAGCCATGATGGTCCTTTAGAGATCAAAACACAGTCCCCACCTTTTGACAGAGCTTAGACTGAAGACAGCGTTTGAGTAATTATTAGAATATTTCATTGCCTACCATCCTTAAAAAAAAATTTTTTTTTAAAAACTTCAAATGTTAGCGCAAGTTTGCAAAAGATGGATCTTTTTTCTTTAGGGAATAAAGGCCAGCAGAGAAAACCCTGCAACTGTGGTCTCAGATGGACCCTCCCAGCCTATAAGCAGGTTGACAGGCTGCCCAGACACTAATGAAAAGAAAAAATACGTTTTGACGAAGCACAAAACACTGGAAATATTACCAAAGATTGTGTCTAAACAATGAGACATAATGAGAGGATTTTATAATACATTTGAGTTCTCTGGTAATGAAATCCCCCATCATAACGTTTAACTCAATTATTCAACTTTCATTCCTTTGGCTTTCAGATGTATTTTTAGAACACATCATGTGCAAATTCAAGGAACTGACAGCCTACAACCCCGGCTGTTGCTTCTTCTTGCAGAAGGAGGTTCGAGAAAAATCTTAGGATACTGTCTTTCTATAAAGACTGGCCTTGTTTGTTTTTGAGGGCAGGGAGGGTTGGTTTTCAATGGACATCAAGAGTTTAAACTACCATCAGTGTGAAAGCTCTGAAGGGAAAATGTCAAGCTTTAGAGGGAAGGTCAGTGTCAGGGGGAGGAGTCAACCACCCTACTGGCACCCTACCTCACGCAGGAAGCACACTGTCTAGACTATGGCAATACCTCACCCATCCCAGTGGATGGAATTCTACCCAGAAGAAAATCTCTTCTCAGGGCAATAGGCTAACTAAACTCTTCTCAAGGACACCCCAGTCTCTTCCCACTGTGACAGCTTCCATGCTTCCCAAATTTGAAGAGGAAATCTTTACATCATAGCCCACATGAACAAACTTGGAGGAAGGATGTTTCCATTAGAAGCAGAGGTTTTAGTCACCATTTTCCTTCCTCGCAATAGGGCCTATTTATCAGTGCACACCAATGGGCCTCTTTTTGAGCAAGCCGCACATCGAAGCCATGGGATAGAGATTAAGGAGCAAATAATAATGTTATAAGAGATTTTTTTCACTTAAAAAAAGTCTTCATGGGAGTAGTTTCCACAATTGGAGGTCCACTAAAATAGGGAGGTTTCCTAGTTCTTTGGGAACAAGATTCACGTTTTAACCATTTCCTCTTTTTGCCTAAATTTTCAAGTAATGTAACTATTCTGTAAATAGACACTAAGATTCAACTTTTCCCCCTTTTCCCATTATTTCATTCACTCTTGTTCTCTTTTCACAAAAAAGCCCTTGGATTTTTTAATAAAATAAGCAGTTGCCTTATTATCATCCATCTGTATATAATTAAGGAAGTTACTTGTTACCAATATTCAGATCTTATCACAAATTAGATGAATGGAAACTTTTATTCACTATCAGAAAACTAACTGAAATTATCCAATCCAATCCTCTACAATATTTTTAAATGATCCTTTGGTCCTCACTTGAACAACTCCAGAGATGGAGAGCTCCCTGTTTACTGTTTGAGTGTGTTTAACAGCTAGTGGGCTCTGCCCATTAGAGATCTTTCTTAGATACTAAACCGTGCTTAGATATGCCACCCTCTATCGGCCTGTATCCTTCTGGTCTTACAGCTGCCCGAAGGAGACAGAATAAGCTTTCCCCACTCTTCTCCTGGATACTATTTAAGTTCTTAAAGATACACACCAGTTCTCACTCTACTAACACTCCTGCTCTTTGGTAAGGATAATTGAATCTGGCTCCCTGGTGGTTAATGTCAGCAGAGATGAAGAGACTCACTGATGCACCAAACTCCAGAGCACCTGCTGAACCAGAGCATATCAGTGCAGTCAGTGCAATCCAGCTAAGGGTCAGAAACACCAAGTAATTTGTTCACCTGCAAATCACTTGGCCGCTTGGTAGCAGGGCCAGGAACAGAATCCAAGCTTCTGATTTCAATAAAGGCATTACTGGCACTATACCTCGCCATAAAGCTGCTTGCTGCTGAATCCTATGTAAGTAACTGGGGACCTCGTGCCCAGTGCTAATGAGGCCCTGAAATAATCAAGGCTCCCATGGACTTGAACCATGCCTCTAAGCAGAGCTCTTTCACACTGCGTTTTGGTGGTCTGCATCCACATCTGTTCCCCCTCCAGTACAACGATGGTCCCTATTCCCAACCTGATTTTGTGCAGTTGTAAGGGTAGGATGGATTCCCAACTCAATGCTGCATTATCACCAGGCCAGATGGGATCCTTACTGCTCTGGGCAGACTCTAGACTTGGGGTCACCTCCTACATTCATAATTGCAAAAATCTCTGCCCTCGGATGGCTTTGGTTGGTGGGGGAAGTTAGGGTAAGACATGGACTCTAGTTATAGACACAAAATAAATATATGAGTACATGGTTTTAGAAAACAGCTAAGAGGAGCTTGTGGGCAAATACAGGTTTGTGAACTAGAGGGAGCAGGTGGGGTGAACTGGCGTGGGAGGGTTCTGAGGAGGAGGCAGACCTGAAACGTGATTTTGAAAGTATAGAGAACTAGCTGAATAAACAGGGAGGAGACAGGGTATTATAATTGGGGACTTGGTATATGAGAAGTCACTGAAGTGGCCTCAGAAGGTCCCTAATAAGTACCTGGCACAGAAAGCTTAAACATTCAGTCCCATACTTCCCACCACGAAACTGATTGTACATTGGAATATGAAACAACTGATTATCCAAAGCAAAGTCAGTCAAACACCTTATTTATCTCAATAGTTTCCTTCAAAAGTGACACTTTCTCCTATTATTTTCATTTAGTCATGCATTCATTTATCCAACAAGTAAAAATTATGCCCCTAGTGTGTACCCAGCCTCTAATCCAGAACACTCTCCGCATTTCCCCTTCCATAAAAAGCAGGTGCAACCCGCCTATCAGAGGACAGTCATGTAGAAGTAAGTTCTAGCAAAGTCCCTGGGTGAGTTACTTTAATTAAAGCCCCAGGAGCCAGGAGAAAATTAGCACAGTGGTATCAAATTCAAGCACCACTCAATACTTCAGGGTATTTATAGAAAAACAAACACAAAAACCAAAAATCCAATATCCGGACTCTTGGCTTTTAGAAGGGTGACTTAGTGCTTTGTATTCCTGGTGCAAATTGGTTCTCATCACTGAAGAACACTCATACTGTCCATTTTGACCTCCTGTACACGAGTAAAGTCTTGGCTTTGCCCGAGACTTCCAGAACCTTCTCAGCCCCCTTGCCCAGAAGGAAAAAGAATGGGGAAGAGAAGATTCTAAACAGAAAAGGATTCAAACATATTGACTTTAAAGTGAACTAAATGATTGGGAGCAGGGGAAGAGAGGAATCAATAGATTTCCCCCTTGATTATCAATCAAATAGAAACAGACACCTGCTGAGCATGGTTCTGAGGGAACTGTTCAGGTCTACGGCCTCTTGATACTCAGTGTGGTCCAGGGACCAGTGGCATGGGCCTCTCCTGGGAACTGGTTAGCAGTGCAGGACCTCCGGCCAATCCCAGGCCCACTGAGTCAAAATCTACTTTTTCACAGTGATTCACAGACTTATTCAATAAACCTCATTTCCTCGTATACAAAATAGCAACGATAAAACCTATCTGGCAGGTCCATTTAGGAGTAAATAATCTCTGTGTAGAGATTTAGCTTGAGAAATTTTGCTTCCCTTCCCACTTCCTGGTGCCCAGCTGTGTGCAAACTTTTCTGAGGTTTTGCTCATGACGAAAAGGCTAGAAGGGGCTTCTAGCATGAACCCCAGGTCACAGGGTCTCAAGTGGAGTTCGTGACTTGTTGATGGACAAATCCCTAGCTTGGGAGCTCCTAGAGGGCAGGGGCCGCTTTTTGTGGAGTTTTTTGTTTGTTTTTGTTTTGTTCATTGTTTTTGTTTGGGGGGATTGTTTTATTTTGTTCTGTTTTTTTTTTTTTTTTGTTTTTCATTCTTCAGCTCTTAGCATGGTGCCTGGCAGGCAGAACTCTCTAGATACATTTGTTGAATGAACTGATAAATCAAGTAATTAACTCACTGTGGAGCAGGCGCTGAAATGCAGGTCCCCAAAACATAAAAATACATCAGAAACTGCATGTCCGCTTTCCCTGAGTTCACGCCTCCTGCCAGTTTAAAAACAATTCCCATGGGTGGCTGACAGAAGTCATGGGTGCCTGCTGCACAGAACACCTCTCCCTCGGAACCACACTTACCGTTATCATCAATGCCAGAAAACAGACAAATGGGAACGCATGGAAAGGAGGCATGGACCTTTGGCAGCACCCCTGCCCTGCCCTGCTTAGCAGGATAAAAGATACCAAAAGCGGGGAAGTCATTCGCTTGTGGAGGTGACCAACCTTGGAATAAGAAATAGCAAATGCTAAGCACAACACAGTGCAGCCCCCAGAAACTCCACAGTGCAATGGTCCATCCAGCAGGTGCACGCAGGCTGGCAGGCTCGGGCAAGCGGCTCCCTGGAGTTAATGTGCCGAAGGTGTCTTCCATCACTGGGCCACCCGCCTCTCATGTCAGTAGTCAGTCCTCAGTCACAGGCACCGTCTCAAGGAATCCCTATTTTGGCTTATTCCATCAGGTACCGGAGGGGTCTGTTGACCAGTAAGTGCATGGAGCATTATTCCCCCAGCTCCCTGCCCCTGGCTGTGTTACTCTGTGCATTCCGTGGGTCGCTCTTCTCTGTTGACTGGTCAGTGGCAAGTCAGTGTCCCTGTGTATAAAGGAATGCTCATGTTTCCAACTAAGCCCCCCTTTTTTGTTTCTAAGTAATTTTTTAAATAGCTCATATGCATACATGAGGAAGAAAAACAAAAATTATAGGCTAGACAAGAAATGTTCTTTCATTTCCAAAATCTCCTTTTTTCTTCCCCAGAGACTCCAGTGTGATGTGCACCACTGCAAAGGTAGCATACACACACAAACATCCATACACATATATACGTGCATGCAGAGACATATGCACACACACATGCACAGAACGGATCCACTTGCATATAATCCCCAAGGATTTCTATTTACATTTTTGTTTTACCTCTGCGCCTTCAGCACTGAGTAGATAGGCATAAATAGATGCCTAATGAATGAATGAATGAACATAAATCAGATGTATTTCTGAAAAGTTCAAATTTTGATAAATCAAATCCTAGCCCTCCTTTGTTTGATCTTTTTTTGGATGGATCGCCTGTGAGCAGTAGCTGTTTCCTCAACCTAGAAAAGAGGATAACTATCACTAGTTGCATATCAGTCTTGCCATGTGTTTTCTAATGGGACCATGTGAGATCAGTGTCTATCATTTATTGACTGCCTACTCCAGAGAGAACCCTCAAGTGGAAAGGTGTCTTCTTCGTGGCCCCACTGCACACTGTCCCGCCAAACAGCTAAAACACACTGTTATATTTAATGGTCTATTGCTTGCCTTCTTCTACCAGAATCTGAGGGTCTTGAGAGCAGGGACCATGCTCATTACCTAAGGCCTTGGATAAATTAGGTAAGAAAACAAGTGATTCTTCCAATGAAGGAATTGGGGACAGTACAGAATAAACACTTCAGAGATATTCTCACCTATGTGCACATGGGCATGTGTATACCCCTCCCATGGTTTGCACAAGCTCACATCGAAGGCTTACAGTGAAGGAATAAGATAAAAGCTCAGTGTCAGCCCCTTGATGGATGATGGTGAATGATTGTGAAAATGTGAATGTTTGACAAAGCAAGGTAATAAGGAACATCAATACAACTGTCAGCATGGGCCAATTTTCACTAGATAAAAGAATAGAATAATTGGTACTGAAAGACAACTCTCTAAATTAGGTTAGATGAATGGAAATACCCCTTTCTTTTAAGCCAAATCATGAGGACATTAACAACGGTACATGATTTAATTATAGGCCATTTTGGCCAAATATGATCTGACCTGCAAATGTGAATTCCCCAAAATGATCTTCCAAGATGCATAAATGATATATAACAAAACAACAGAGACCGAATGGGAGGGTGTGGGGAGGAAACACGGACCCCACGTCTTTACCAAGGGCCTGTTATAAACCCACCCTTTCTACAAGCTTATTTCTTCCACATGACTATTCCTTCTTCAATTACTTCATTAGTAAAACAGGCATGCAGTCAACAGAAAATATATATTCATGCTCCCATAATGGCAGACGGGAAGGAGGCCCTAGCAGTGATCATAAAGAGGTCTGCTCTCCAAACACTCTTGATTCAATTCTGTTTTTCATCCGCTAATGGTTGGCATTTAGTGTTGTTAACCATGGATGATTCATTTCAGAGGAACTGCTGTGCATCTAGAGGCTATTTGGAAGGAAATGAGGGTTTCTTGGCTTATTTCTCATCAAGTATTTTAGCAATGTCCCTTTGTGACATTATAAACTCCTCGAAAGGGGCTTGGTGTTCACTGTTTTCAAGCTGGCTCCCCTTGTCTCATCTAGTGCATATGGTCACTTCCAGGAATAAACATTTATTCCATCAGGACAAGAAGGAAGCCCAAAATCTGGAGACTAGCTGGTCTGCTCCCAATGTCTGAGCATTAGTAGCAGCAAGTAGTTATACTGGGGTGGAGGTAGGTCAGGGAATGTAGAGTATATATTGTAAGATCAATGTTTTTGAACATCTGTATCTTGTTCTTTTCTTGTTTTCTATTTCCAAGTACTACCAGAGAATCTGACCTGTCTGTGGATGTCTAGCAAGCCTGTGGGGTGAACAGGACCAGAATCCCATTGCCTAAGGCGCATCACAGAGAGATGGATCAGCATTTGGAGCTGGTGACTGGCACTGAAAGTCTCTGTTTGGGAAGCTGGAAGCTCTCCTTAACCTCTCACACCATGCTTCTCATTAAAGACTGAATAGAACTTTAAAAGAGAAAGCATAGACGTATCTGGGCTTGATTTGGGGACACCTTAGAAAGACTAGAGAGGAGGAAAATGCTAAAGATAGTAGAGATCACCAAGAGACTCTATGAGATTGCTAAGGGGGCAAAGAGAGATTACCAAAAAAAAAAAAAAAAAGGAAAAAGGTCAGGAAGGGATACCTGGGCTTCACCTTCCAAACACTTAAGCGTCACACTTATAACAGGCACTACACCCAATGTCCTTGCTTGATGGAGCTTGGCCTGGAACAGTCCTCCTTTTTGGGGGACTGGGTGGGAGTGAGGCTTTGGCCATGAAGCTATACCCAGAACTGCTACCTTCAAACACAGATTAATCATTTATGGCATTTCATTCTCTTGCTTGCATAGCATGAAATTTTCTGCCTGCAATACCGATTACTGTCTTTGAATGCTCCTTGGAAGCACACATTCCATCTATTTAATTTTTCCTGTCTATCCAGCCATTCCTAAAAACAAGAGCCTCCCAGCTGTCTTTGATGATGAGACATGATTCCCTCTACTCAGAAAGGGCTCTCCACTTCTTCCCTGACAAGTCAGCCTCCCTAACTTTTCCTTTCCAGCCCAAGTCCTGCCTCTTCTTGAAGTCTTCCTGGGTTATTCTAATTACAGTTTATTTCCTTTCGGAGAGCTCCTGATGAGTCCAATTCTACACTCAGTGTGACATCGCCTTGCATTGTTCTCTTAATACTTTCTTCCTGCAAGTCTTAGACTCCTCACGGAATTGCAAGTTCCTTGAAGGACAGCTCCACACTTAATGATTCTCATGAATGTCACCTCTTACTTTCCACTTATCTCGCTGCTTCCTGTTCCCCCAAACCCAGCAAGACACCTAGCTGGACACATTTGCTGAAGTGCAGTAGTGACTATTTGTTCACTTGAACAAATGGTTCCTTTTAACTATCTGACAACCCAAAGGCATTGGATTAAATAATGTAGAATTTAGGAGCAAAGAGGCAGAAGTCTTATAAACCAGAGTTTAAGTTGTTAATTTATTCTGAGATACTATCTAGATAGATATATACTGACCACTAGCAGAGGCACACTTTCAGCCCTGATGGCAGGGCTCCAATGCCTGCCATGGACACAGGACTCTGAAGGCTGATGAGAAGGGCAGAGCAGTAGGAAAGGCCCCTGTCCTGCTAGGATTCAATTCAGGTCTAGTTTCAGATCAGGGCTTAGTTATGCACCCACATTACAGAGAGTTCGAGAAGCATCCTGAACTGAGCTTTCCTGAACTGGGACAAGAGAGCTTTTGATGCTAAGAGAATGGATCTGCTTATTTACGAAAGAAAATCCTGCGTCACCTTTGCATTACAAGCTAAGAACTTTAGTCTTATATTTCTATAAAAATCTTCCTGAAGTAAAGAACTGAAATTAAAAGAGCAGCAGGCAGGTCATATTGGCAGACTCAGTATGAGAGTCTCAACTTGGAGTGGGAGTCTGGAGCAGAGCCTGGGGTCTGGACCCAGCATTTCTCATAATCAACCCTGCAGCCTTAGGTATATCATTTGCCCTGTAACTTCCCATCTCCACATGGAGGTACTACTTTCAGGCATTTGGTGAAGCTATAATCTCAACACACATGTTCTCGTTCCAGAACCAAAGCTGGTTTGATCACATCTGTCTTAGTGCAACTTGAGAAAAGTCTAGAACAGAACTGCAAAGATGAGTCGAGATTTCAAAAATATCCCTTGAGAAAGGTTCATGAATTTGATTGTTTCAGGCTTAAGAAGACAGATTTAGGGGCTGGAGTGGTGGCTCAGCAGTTACAGCACTTGCCTGGCATGCACAAGGACCTGGCAAACCCCAGCTCCACGTATACAACTCAGTATCAGAGAATCAAAGGCCAAATAAAAAAAATAAAGTTGATTTTCTCCTTCTCTCTCTCTTTCTCTCCCTCTCTTTCAAAGGAGGAGGAGGGGGAGGGGGAGATGACAATGACAGAAGATTTAATAACTGCCTCCAGATAGATGAAGAGCTTTCACCAGGGGCCTGGGACAGCATGGATACCACATGTTCACAGTCTGCACTGAACAAGCTGGGATAAGTCAGGCTCCAACAAGAAGCTTTCTGACACTGCAGATCTAAGGACATAAATGAGGGGCACAGGGGTGCTGGAGAGTGTCTTTCTAGGAATTTCTTCATTTGGGGAAGGGTGAGGAAGAAAGAGAGATGATGGAGCCAAACTGCAGCAAGGTTTGAAGTCTGCAGGAAGCAGTCCCATAGTCCCTGCCAGACATAGTCTTCCATAGCTTGCCTCTTTTTTTCCTTGTCCTATTCTTGGCTCTGGTGAACACTCCCAGGGTCAAAAAAGTGTCCTCAAACTGCTTCCTGAACACCCTGCGTGCTGCTCCCAAGGTGAATACATAGAACTGTGCCCACCTCTGTGCCCTCAGATCTTCAGGGCTTTCAGACATAATTAAACATCTCCTGCACTGCAGGGCACTATACCAAGGAACTATTCTCCCCCAGCCTCTCTGTGTTGCAGTACTGAGGCTTGAACCCAGGGGAGCTCGACCACTGAACCACATCCCCAGCCCTTTTTATTTTTTATTTTGAGACAGAGTCTTACTAAGTTGCTCAGGCTGGCTTTGAATTTGAGATCCTCCTGCCTCAGTCTCCCAAGTAGCTGAGATTACAGGTGTGGCCCACCCCAGCTAAGGTACCATTCTTAATAGTAACCCTCCACAGTACCTATCACAAGTACTAGTATCCCCATTTTATGGGGATATGAGAATTCTGAAGCTCTAAGCTAGTAAGCACAACAGTCAGGATTTAAATCCAGGTCTGATGGACTCCTGAGGCTATGCTCTTGCCCAGGGTAGACTGAAGCTTTCTGCACTGTGTGGCTGCAGAAAGAGAAGGGCATGGGTCCTGTTCACTGCTTCTCATCTTCTACTTCCACAATTCACAATCCCTCCAGAACATGATTTAACTGTACGATTTGTGGTGTGTTACAAAAAATCATTCAAACTAGCTGCATCCCCGTATGTTGTTGGAGAAACAGTTTGTTTGAACCAAACGTCCCAGGGAAGCCTATTGTTAAGTCTGTTGTCAGTTTCGACTCTAAAGTACTCCCCCAGGTGAGCACTGCACCAGGATGGAAGGTAGTGAAGAGGAGCCTTCGAGTCCTGGGCCAGGCCCTGACCATCTTTCACCTAGAGGTCTGCAATCAATGTCGCATTGCCCTGTTATTATAAAGGATGAAAGAACCACATACAAACTGTGCTACAATAAAGGAAGAAGTGCTGATACCCAGCCAGAGACAATCATCTGCAAAACCGAGAATTACATTGCTGCTTATGCTTCTGTTACCTGGGCTAATTACACTTTGATTTTAAATATCTGCGAGTTGATAGGGCCACGCTTATGAGGAAGCCATGTGATTGTTATTTATGATGAACGCAAAACACTAAGAAGCACCTGCGATGCGGGTTCACACAGGGCCTTCTGTGAGTAGCTTTGCTGCTTGGGATAACGCAGGTAAAGTGTCAAGGATTACACCTGTCTGAAACAGTCCACTTCTTTCAACTCCTTGTACCTGTAGAAATTGGCCAGCCCTCAGCATGAGCTCTAACACGTCTATTCCAATTATACCAAAGGACAAACTCACATGACCAGAAATGACCTTAACTGTCATCCGGCCTGACCTTGTGCATCTGGGGTTAGGTTGCCTGGTTTCGCTAAAGCACACACTGGTCACATCCCATTATGGTGAACTGCACAGGACACGCCAGCAGTGGAATTGTATTAGACAGTTAGAAATCACATTATATCCAGCTCCAGTGGATGGTGATGCCCAGGCTTTCTAATAGCATGTTAGCAAGGAAAAGAATGCTTTGGCACATCCTAGAAGAAGGGGGTGTATTTGCACCATCTCACCCCCACACCTTTCTCTGAGCTCTTTGAAATGTGGTAGTGATGTGAAGTTTGTGCAATTTCTATGGATACATTTTTTCCCCGTAGAATGTGGAGCATTGGCCATAGGTGAACCAAAGGATTCAGGCAGAATAATAGAGCAGGGAGATGACACCCATGCCTCATTTCAACTCTTGTTTCATCCTCTTACAGTGTACAATTAGGTATCTTCAAAGAAATGGACTTTGACAAGAACCTGTGTCTACAGTCTATAAATCCAATAGGGCACCTACGACGACCCTGGGCCCTTCTCCTGTGATCCAGGTAGTAAATGTCATGATTTCTCATTTGCTAACTCTTCTTCTCAGCCTCCCAACCCTTCCAGAACCAAAACTACCTCTGGACCAGGAGCCTTCACAGTTCCAGGACTGGGAGAACAGGTGGGCATGAAGCTAGCAAAGCAAAAACTCAGCTTCAAAGAAGGGACGACTACAAGGCCACCCACCACCCACAGGAAAGGCCCTGTCCAAAAACAGCAAGCAGCAAGGAGTGGAAACACGTCTTCTTTTCTTCAGAGCAACACAGGCTAGCCCTGTGCAGATTCTGGCATGTGTCAGCATTTCTAAAGTAAACTCTATTTTCTTTAGATGAAAGAGATAAAAAAAAATAGACTCAGAATTTAACCCAGTGAAAACTGTTTTGACTATACTCATGCAATAAGCCATAGAAGCAAGAAAAAAAAATAATTGCTTTTGATTTATTTATTCATTCATTGTCCATCTCCTTTCCCTTTAATGTTAAAAAATGCCTTCTATAATTCTGCAAGTCATTAATCTTTCAAAGAAAAAGAAAATAACCTAAGTCTGCCATTGGTTGTCCAGAATCTCGGTACAGGAAATTCATGTTTAATTAAGATTATGAAAACACATCTCAGAAGGAGATCTCTGACCGCCACGAGATATCCATTCAACTCAGGGGTTCTTCTGGGGAAACATAGAATCATGGGGAACCCAAGGGGAGCATCCAAGACATGGCATCAGCCTTGGATAACTATGTAAATATACATTTGTTCTTGATTGTTTAACAATGATTTCCCCCTCAATTGTAACTCCATATTCATCTAATAAAAAAAAGATTATGAAAACAAAAAAAGAGAAATCATTTTTGCCTATGAAATGTCTCACCAGTTTCTACAATTAGGAGGTCACTATTAAACCTTAAGTCTGGTGAATTTGATCACATGCTAGGTTAAAGATGTTAAAAGCAACTACACGGTTTCACCTTGCTTATTGCTTTATTTTATTTTTAATTAATTTATTTTTTTTGAGACAGAGTCTTTCTGCATTTCCCAGATTGCATCAAGCTCCTAGGCTCAAGCAATCCCTATTGCCTCACCCTCCCAAGTGACTGGGACTGCAGGCGTGTGCCACCATTTAGGGCTAGATTGCTTCTTCTCTCTCTCTCTCTCTTTTTTTTTTTGTACTGGGGATTCACAGCCCTTTGCATTTTTATTTTTTTTATTTTGAGACAGAGTCTCACTAAGTTACCTGGGGCCTCACTAAGTTGCTAAGGCTGGCTTTGAACTTGTGGACCCTCTAGCCTTAGCCTCCCAAGTCACTGTGATTAGAGGCCTGCATCACCATGCCCAGCCTTTATTTCTTAATCTGGGTGGTGAGTGCACTGGTAGTCCTTCAACTTCTCTGTAGGCCCTTCTGTAGGTCTTAAAATTTCATATATATAAAATATTGTTAAATCCTCCCATCTTCTACAACAGATTCTATTCTGGGATGCTCAGTGCTAAGAGCAAAGAAGGGAAGCTGGAAATGCCAAAATATAATTGCCATAAAGAGCAGAAAATGTAAGCACCCAATACTGAAAGGAAGTCTAAAGCTTCAAACCTATGTCCCATCATTGAGATTTATAAGAGGACTGAATTCTAGTATGATCCCTAATTATTCAGAACACCTGTTGAGATTGGATAATGAATTAGCCAAATGAAAACCACTGGTCACCATTCTGAATTGTAGCATTTCACCATTTCCTTTGAATTTGCTTACATAATCTTCCCTCCCATCACTGATTCTTCACCTAGAGACTATATTTGGAGTTGTGACTCCCTAGTATTCTGGGGAGATATGGTGAAAGGCCTGAGTTTCCATCCAGAAGAGCTGAGTGGCCATTTTTCCCTTTGGAAGACAGCCCCCATTTCTCACTAGAAAGAAGAAATAGTTATTATTTCCCAATTTCTCTGCAATGTCATTGAAATTGTTCTGTACTCTGCCAGAGAAAGGAGGACAGGAAAGATGGTCCCCAAACTGCATTTCAGTACTAACTCCCAACCTTACCTAAAGCTTAAGTTGACCATGATCCCCTTGCTCTTGTCTAAATAAGGTTTTATTTTCTAGCCTTCCCTTCTGCCCTCTTTGTTCAGTCTTCACTACCTTAAAAGGTATCAAGTGAGCAAAGAAAAAAATTGAAAGAAGAGTAAAAAGAAGAGAGAATGAAAATCCAGCTATCAGAGAAAATCCATACACTAGCTAATCAACCACTGGGGAGCAGCTATTGTCTCACCCCTTATTTCTCTTTAAGAGCAGAGCTTTCACTGTGTTAAAAAAAAAAAAACTGGCAAAAGAATCTAAAGTGCTCTAAAGAGGTAAGATCCTGACGTTCAACACCTTATTTGTTTCATTTCTGAATACCGTTAGACCAACTGGTTTTACTTCCTTCTATGGCACACACACAAACCCCACAGAAGCCTCCTGGGAGAGGCTCACTCCGCCAAAGCCAGCCTTGCACACGGCATGCGGAAATGCCTGTTTTATTGGCCTCACTTGGTAAATCAAAAATCTTCCCTCTGCTCAACCAGTTAACAGATGGCTGGTCCCTTTTGGTACACAGGCATAGCATCTTCAAAATACCCTTCTCCCTTAAAGTATGCCAATTAATTAAATGTCATTGTAATATGTCCCAGCCAAGAAGGGAAAGGAGAGACCTAGAAGACAAAAGGTCAATGGAAGAGGTCACAGATGAAAGGTCACACTCTCCTACCTTCACCTGATGACCCTGAGAGATCGATGATCACATACACTCTTCCTTCTGGCTCCAGATCGATCTGCAATTAAGAACATCACAGTGCATGTTAGTGCATTGTGTGGACAACCCAAGAGTCCCACAAAATTTCCATCCCAAAATGCTAAAACCTACTGAACCATGTAATTCATTAGCCCACATGTGTCAAGTGCCAGGTGAATTAGGAATGAAAGAAAATCGACAATGACTGAGGCCTACCGTGCCTCAGATGCAGGTCCACTGCTTACCCCTAAAGTAGCATCATCCCATTGGTTCTCATCTGGGATGGATTCTGCTCTGCAAGGGGCACTAAGCAAACATCTGGAGATGTTTTTGATTGTCATGACTGGCAAGAAAAGGCCACAGCTAGCATCTAAAGGCTAGAGGTCAGGGAAGCTGCTAAACACCTTTACAGTGAATAGGACAGTCCCCACAACAAGGAATCATCCAGTCCAAAATGTCCCCAGTGTAAAGGCTGAAAATCTCTGCTCTTCCACTTTAGATACAGGAACTGTGCTCCAGCTCCCAAGATGAGTGGCAATGCTGAGATTCAATGTCAAGTTCATCCAAAGAAACTTGTGTTCTTCATGCTGTACCAACTGCTTCTAGAGGAAGTAAGAGATGCATAAGACACCATTCCTGCACTTGGGGTATTTACATTCTATTCTCATCAGGGAGTTAAAAACCAAGAACACTGCTGCACCTGCTCAGTGATGAGGCACAGAGAACTGGTGACATACCCGAGCCTGAAACTGGTGTAGAAGAGCAGTCTCCAAAGTCTTCGTGGGCAAGAACGTCAAGGCATTCCAGGTGAAGACACCTGACTCAGGAAATTGTGCCATGCTTATGCAAAATCAAGGGCCCTGCATGCTCAGGCTGTGTGTTGGCCACACAATATGTTTTGAAAACCCAGATTTCTACTAAGATTGTAAAGAGAAAGTTAACACCACTAACTGCTTACCACTGACCTCCACCCACCCCTACTTTCCCCCTCTGCCTCAAAGCCAGCTAACTACTTCTGCTATACAGAACCAGGCAGATAAAATCACACAGTGAGAGAAAAATCAGGACTGGGCCTCCTAAAGTTAAGACATTTTCAGGGTCCAAACTCTGTTTACAGAAGCTGTGTTCTCCATAAGAGAGAGTAGTAACTCTGCAAAGCCTGGATCACCAAGTCCCCTGGCCAGCTTCTCCCACCTCCACAATCCCATCTGTCTACGCAGAGCTCTAATTGTCTCGTAAGTGCCAGGATCTCTCCTCCAACAAGCTGTGCACTTCTTAAGGGCAGGAACCACCATCCCTCCTCTTTTCTTCCCACTGTCCCAAGCTAGAAGCAGGCACACATTTAGCAAATAGTACTTGAGGAAAAGGCAGTCTGGTGGATACCTTCTCTTCCTTCAAGGTCAAGGTCAATTACCACCTCCTCTCTGAAGCCTTTCCAGATACACACAGCCAGAATTCATTACCCCCTAATCTGTGTTCTCACAGTGCATCAGACATGTTCTAATCATGGCTCCTATTATACCAACACATTGTCCACATAGTGATCTTCCCTGCTGGACAGAGTATAATAACCATATCCGCATCATTAGCTCACTGTCTGTTGGTCAGGAAACATACAATACCCATCCTGGAGTTAGGAACAGGTTCTGTGTTTGGAATTTCCAGAACCCATTCTGGGCCATTCACCCCTCCAAGACTCTATCCCTAGGGAAGAAGGGAAGCAGAGGTGGCTATACCATGAGTGTCACATGTGAGTGCCTAGGAGGCAAAGAAACTGAACTTGAACCGATGTTCTCCAGGTCTCCCCCAACAACATCTTATATACTACAAAGAATCCAGGTATCCAGGGTTGCTTGTGAACCCCGCTTCATTGCCATTTCCCCTAAAATTTAATTTTCATCCAAAGGGGCTTTCCTGGTAAGCACTAAGATAAATATCTCTGATGACAATCATCGAGTTTGAAGTCCAGAGTCAGTTACCAATACAGCAAGGAACTCACTGAACCTGGAGTAAAGCAGATAATTACAAATGTGTGACATGTGCCCTTTATTTTATTCCCACCTGGAGTTCATATCTCCTGTCTTACCACCCCCCTTATTTTGGGTATGTATAGGTTTTTCATTGTTCTTGTTGTTGTTTTATAAATATCAGGTGAATATGTATGGTATGATAGAAGTGGATTTGGAATTTTGAAGTTTTCTTATAGCAAAACAATTAAAGCACTATAAAAATAATAAAAATTAAAAGGAGGCCTTTCGTGCCTCATGAGGAAGGCCACTGGTGACAGCTCAAGTACTCTGTCAGAACGGGGAGTAAGGGGGTACCCCCAGGTATCCCACAGAGCTGCTCACCTGAAACTGGGATCCAGACAGGAACCAAAAACAAACTGGTGATTCCATGAGATAACTTTTCTCATCCCTTCCACTCCAAAAGTCCATGATTTTAAGTTTCTGGATTAAGAACATTTTCCCCAGAACTCTCACCACTAGTACTAACCTCGCCACAAATCCTCCCCGGCCCCTGCACTGAATTACAAACAGGAAAACCAACCATCTCCTGAACAGAGCCAAACCAGAATCCTGTCCCTGCCAAAGTTCAAAGCTATCAGGGCCCCTTTTGCCCTGAAGTATGGAATTTAAGTAATGTATGCCTTTTGGAGATTAGATCATCCATCCCAACCCCGCCAGCAAAAAGAAACACTTTCTCATATCCTCCAAGTCAAAGATTTCCCACGACTGTGAACTTTATGGGCAAAATACAATGCTATCTGTGAAAAGCGCGAGGAAAACAGCAAAGGAATGAGATGGGCAGGGCAGCCTGTCCGAAGGCGGGCAGTGAGCCTATCTTTGCAAAACGGGAGTGCGGACTTGCGGCCGGGAGGACAGGTCACTGACCATCAAACACATTAGGATATTAACATTCAAGATAGCAATCAGAAACCATTTCAGCACCCACTGCTGCCTCGGTGCTGGTGAACTGCATTTCCCGACAGAAAAATAGAAATTAAGCTATTAAACATGCCAAAAGCAACAAAGAGCTGCGCAGCTTGGGCAGATGGCTGTGGGGTGCTGGCCAAGTCCCAGTTGGCCAAATGAGGAGGCTCTCAAAATCCCTCTAGCGAGGCGGGACCTCCACGGCGAAGACCGGAGGGGTCGCAGGGCTCGAGAGGAGGTAGAGAGCACAGGGTGACTTCACAGCCAAATTGGTTTCATCATGAATCCTGCTCATGATTATGTGACCCGGATAAATGAAGTGATCTAGGTGACCAACCGTGCACAACTCTGCAATCTGTGAATGGGCAACGGTACCAGGCAGCTGGCAATACATAAAAGCAGACCTGCTGCCTCCTCCCAGCCATTCCCAGGGTCAGCTCTGAATCCCTTCTGTGCTCCAGGTTCCTCCCAGTTGTTCCAATACAGCCCTATTCATCAAATCTTTTCAGACCTTGTCCCTTTCCTTGCAGTCTTCCCAGCTACCATCTCTGTTTTCTTGGACGATGATCTTCTTTTTTAAGCTGCAGGGCCTCTGGCTGCCCCTCCAGCCAGGACCAGAAGCCAGGAAGGCAAATACAGAGAGACAAACATAGCCTTTGGCATAAGACCAGGCCTGAAGCCCAGTGTTGTCCCTTGCCCACTTAGTGGCCTTAACCGATTATCTACCCTCCAGGAGCCTCAGCTTCTTCATCTGTAAAATGGATCACGAGGAAATTCCACCAGGCAAGCACGCAGAGCACTCCCGAGCTGCTGTGTGGTGGCTGGGAGTGGACTGACTGGCTGGGTGGCCTGAAGTGAGCAGTGCCCTCCTAAGTCCCGGATTGCCTGTCAGTGACATGGAGCTAGTAACCAGTCCCGTGTCATTTGGGCTGTTGTAAGGTTCAATGAGATCATAAAGTAGACAGTCATCGCCAGTCCTGTTGTTATTAAAAGGCCCAGTCTGCAAATCTTCCGCTTCTCAGTCCAGTGTTCCTTCTACTACAACAAATTTTCCCCTAACAACAACAACAACAAAAAGGTCATTTTCCTGCACCAAGTTGACATCATTACATGTTATTCCAGGACATCTCATGACTTTACGGAGGTGTTGGGAATATCAAATACACAACCAAGGTTAGAGTCTTGGGTGGCACCTGCTTATTTTTAAAGCCTTATTTCATTCATTCCATACAATTAACCTGCAAGGTAACAGTTATTCTATGTGTGAGAAAACTGACGTTAGGCAGGTAAATGCCAGCTGTGTCCCATAGTGTGCCAGCTGCACAACTCCATGGAGTGTCACACACACCGCGTCTCTGGGAACGCATCCCCTGGGCTGTGCAGCCTGGAGGTAATGGGCAGCGTGTAAACCCGCTCTCAGCTCCTGGCTCTCAGACCAGTATTCCTTCCAGCACACCACGCCAGCCCAGAGGAAACTCTGCCAACAGGGTGAGCAAAGTCACAAAGCCCCCACCACCCACCAGCCCCCAGGCAGCTTGCTTAGCACACTGTCAGCCACACGTGTCTGTGTGTCTGTGTTTTGGGGGCCGCTGGGTTCAAAGGAAGGGAGGACAAAAATTCAAAGTCAAGCTTCCTCCTAACCACAGGTTCAACTTTCACCTGAGACCGCGACACAAACCGTTCCCTGGGACAGCCCACAGGGTCACATGCGCCTAATTTGAGTTTCACTTCCCTCTCCAGCTGTCCTCACTCAGGCAGGAAGCTTGGGCACAGGCAAAAGTGCATCAGAAAAAGATGACTCCAGAAAGATGAAGAAGGAGAAAGGGAGGTTTGCACTGGCCTTGTTCCACCATTAGCTCCCAGATCTTCGAGTGTTTGTTTCTTTTTCTTTCCCACTTGAAGGAGGCAGAAGGAGAGTGGTCAACAGAGACTATGGGATTCTTTCCCAGAGCAGAGCATCCGCTGTTCAAGTCCTGCACCCACTTCCTCGTTGCCCATTCTCCCACACCGTGGGTCCCTGGCATGGAGAGGTGAGCCCGCCAGAGTAGGGGGCATTCACACAACAAGCATCTCCTAGCTTGAGCCTGGAGGAAGCACAAAACATGGAGGCACTAAGGTTGGCAGCGTTGGAGCTGCTGCCGGTGCTGATTTTGAAGTTAGCAGTTGATTTCATGAGAGTCTTCATTTGGGGAAGAATTTGCTACTTTATTAGTAGAGTGCACTGAATGATCAAAAGGCAGATGGTAAATATCCATGAAATGTTTTCAGGGGTCTACTCTGACAACAGGCTTGTGAAGGCACTATCACAAAATCAAGCAGGGAGAGGGCTGTTTCTTTCTTAGCCCCTTTTCACTGCAGGGCAAAGATAATAAGCACGTTAATGTACATCCCTGGAGGGCAGAACCTATCTGTTCAGCACAAGGGAGGAACTGAACACATATTTGTGCATGTTACCTCAACAAGTGAATGGCCTTATTTTAAGCTGTCCCAATGTATTTTAAAAACTGGATCGGCACAGATGAATTATGAAGATGATTTACCTGGAAGCCAACAACCTATACACAAATGTTCACAGAAGCATCATTCCTAACAGCCCCAAACCTTCAAGAGCCCAAATGTCCTACAACAGGTACTAGAACAGTGCTAGAATGGAATTTTACTTAAGTGAACTAGTGGCATGAGTGACAACATGGACGCTATGCCAAAGACACCAAACACGATACAGTTCCACTGGTGCGATGCTCTGGAACAGGCAGAACAAATCTATGAGACAAGAAGCACATGGGTGACCCCCGGCAGGTGGAGGTAGCCAGTGACTGCCAAGAGGCACAGCGCAACTTTGGGGGATGACAGGTGTTCTGTATCTTGGCTGCCGTGGTGGTTAGTGAACGGGCCCACTGGCAGAACACAGCAGGCTGCACTTAATTGTATGTAAATGACAGCTCAGGGAAGTCATTTCTTAAAAAGAAAAAAAAATAATGAAGTCCTTATTTCACATAAGGATTCTGCCACAAGTTTCCTTTAAATAACAAATCATCTTCCCACCCTTGGAGCATTTAAAATTTCATATTCCATTTTTAAAAATAAAAAGACTCATTCAGAGTTTTTCCAGAGCACCTCTGTCACACAACATAACACACACCTACCCGCGTGGGTGCACACGCACACCCACCCCCGTGCAAGCGCATTCACAGGAACACAGCAGAGCCACCTTCTCCTGCCATCTATGATCAAAATACAATAATAGCAAGAAAACACAGCCAAAGTGTAGGTTCAAGAGTCTCCTGAATTACTTAAAACTGTCTCTGTGTAGCTCTGTTTCCTCGCAGATAAAAGAAGATAATTAGACAAGATGCTCTACAATGTTTTTTAATGACCTCAGTGACCTAAAATATTTATGAACGCAGGCTGCTTAGACAAGTTAGGGTACAGGATATGATCCATCCCTGTACAAGTCCTGAAAAAGATCAAGATGTACTGACATTATGGAACTATCTCTGGGATGCATTAAGTGGGAGGGGGAAGCACAATGTGTTTATTATGCTACTCTGCTGTGGGAAAAAAAGGGGTACATATGTGGATGTGCACATGCACATGCTTGTTCTAGAGACAGACTATCTCTAGGAGTCCTGACAGGAAACAAGGGCTGCCTCAAGAGATAGACACTACAAGAAGACAGGACCAGAGACTAGCAGAGGGAGTTAATTCTTCACTCTCAACCTTTTTGAACCACTTGGAGGCTGAGGCAGGAGGATTGCATTTTTGAGGCCAGCCTCGGCAACTTAGCAAGACCCTGTCTCAAAATAAAAAGGACTAGCTCAGTGGTACAGCACCCCTGGGTTCAATCCCCAGTACCAAAATAAATAAACACATTTAAAAAAATAAAAAGTGTGTCCCAAGATAACCAATTGCAAAGTTTAAGTTAATAACTTTTATTAAAAAATGAAATATTCCTTTCTGCAGCTGTTTCAAACCTCCAAACCCCACCCCTGACCCCGGAGTTTAGCTGGTTCCCAGACACACCTTAAGTAAATGCCCCCTTGAATCTGGCTGGCAGATTGCTCTCCCATCACCCACAGTCAGGTGGGAAACTCATGTTGTCTGGATCAGAGAAAGGCCTGTGTTCCATGTCCTAGCTCTCCAGGTGCTGCAAATGGGGCAGACTTGAGTTAGCACCTGCTTTCTCTCTTCAATGGGGCTCAGAAATGATCCTGGAGAGCTGGCTCCCTCTGATGACAGAGGTAGCTAAAAACAAATAAATCTGTGTACACAAATGCTCTGTTGAGCCAAGAAAACACTGGACAGTGCCAAGCCTAATGCAGAGAGTGTATAATGGTTTACAAAGCATCATCTGGTCTGGTCCCAACATAACGCTTCTGTCTTTGAGGGAAATGGCAGTGCATGACTGTTTAGCCTAAGGGGAGGTGGTGGGCACAAACTACAGGAAAATGTGGTCACTTACCCCAGGCAGTCGGAAGAGAAAAATCCACCCCGTCAATCTGCACTTCACAGCTTGCATTTTATTTTGGAATCGTCTCTCCCACTGGGTGTTTGGTCGTGTGTTTTATTTTACATTTGCAGCTAGCAAACCAGGTTCAAATCCCAGCGCTGCCTATGGTAAGCTATGTGGCACTGGCTTTGACTTCCTGGTCCTGTAAAGTGTGAATGTCACTACAATGCAAGGCGGATTCAGTGAGACGGTGAAGCTCTTGGAGTGGCGCCTGGCACGCAGCTTGCTGCCCACAAACGTTAACTGCTGGGTCATTGTTATTTCCACCCAGCCCATGAACACCTCAAAAGCACAGCCACATCCTCCTTTCGAGGCTTCCACAGTTCTCAATCCAGAAATGGATAAGAGCCAGTAATCACTAAAGACACCCCACGGGAACTGAGTGAATCCACATGGAACAGAAAAAGTTCAGTTAGCAGCTCAGGATCTTGCAAACACAACGAAATATTACCTTCATACCAGGACTTTTCTGCCTGATAATATCACAATCTAGCAGGACCTTTCACCAGTGGCTGCTCACAAAGACGATTCCCTTCAAAATTGAAGATGTTGTTATTGTTACCCAGCCCTTTGAGCTGGGGAGGAGAGATCATTTTATTGCTAATAATCATCACAGTTCTGATCAACACTCTTTACTGAGCACTCTATGTGTGTCATCTATGCAAGGGAGGCAACATCCTTATTCCTAAGAGCTGCATGGGTGATAAGACTGAGGTTCAGAGATTGAAATAACTTGTCCAGCTTCGCAGGCCCCGAAGAAGAGAAGCACCGAAGGAGACAGGACTCTCCAACGGCAGACCCAGCACTCCCAACTGCTACCCTGGGGCTTGGCACCTGCCCAGAAAGCAGCAGGCGCTCCAGGAGACTGTGGAAAGAACAAATTATGAGCTGTTCCTGGAGCCCGTGCTGTGCGGATAATGATAACAGAGCTGCTTCTTGGACACAAGGCAATGAGAGCAAAGTCCCATCATCGCCCTCCTGGAGCTCTGGCTTCAAGCACGCCAAACCAAGACAGCTGGACAGCTCATGCTATGAGCACAGATGTGGTGCAGGCTGCCCAGCTTCAGGGAATGAACGCCCGCTGGGGACCATTCCTGCATGGCGATATTCTGTACATCAAGTCCTATTTGCCATTGCCTTTCTTCATATACTTGATGCCGTTTTTCTAAAAATTGTGAAGGCATGAAATTTAAGAGTCAGAAGCAACTTTGAAATCACTTGGTTTAAATATTCAAAGAAACAAAGCAAGGATAAATGTTTTTTTTTCTCTTCTGCCGACCAAATTAGCCAAATGTTGGACTATGTATTTCTGTTATTTATTTATTTAAATATAACAAAAACTAACTATTGTGATGTGTTTGGTTAAAAAAAAAAACATGTTTTCTTGTGATGAGAAGCAACAGTCCTCTTCCCCATCAGTCCCCAGAAGGAACTAGTTTTTATAATTCCTGCTTGGGTTTTTCTGGTGGCCACTGTCCTGCTCCTAAATAAAATGTTTGTACCTCAATTTCCTGATTTCTTATTTTAGACATTCTTTCTTGCCTTCCTGCTGAGATAGATGAGGATTTAGCTCATGTACCACCTTCTGCCTCCTTCCCTTTCCACAAAATAATGACATATCACGAATTCTCAGTTTGGGGGTAGAAGATGTAGCTCAGTGGTGAAGCACTTGTCTAGCAAGCATGAGGCCCTGGGTTCAATCGTCAGGAAAGAGAGAGAAGGTGAGAGAGAGAGGAGCGGAGGGGAGGAGAAGGAGGGGGAAGGGAGGAAGGAAGGAAGATAGATCTGTCATTTTTCTTTACCTATGGATTCTCAAGGTTGACAACATTGACATTGTTCTCTAATCATAGATATGTAGGGTAGCCTCCCAGAGGCTAGGAAGGGAGAGCCAGGAGGATGTCAAGTTCAAAACCAGCCTCAGCAATTTAGTGAGGCCCTAAGCAACTTAGTGAGACCCTATCTCAAAATAAAATATAAAAAGGACTGTGGATGTGACTGTGGGTAAGCACTCCTGGGTTCAATCCCTGGTTCAAAAAACAAAAGTTCCATATCCTGTGTATACGTTGGTTCTAATATCTGAAAACTAATTTGTAGTATTTATATTTTATGGCTTTGTAAATTGTATTATACATACTTTCCACAAGTCCAATGTTACAACCCACATGCCACTCGGTGGATAATATGCCTACCATCCAATTCAAATGAATTCTTCTTTTTTCAATCTACCAATCATCCTTCTCAGCTCTTGCAGTTTTCCAGGGGTCATTGTCTCTCAGGATTTGCCCTTTGGGAGAGCCTCACTGTCCTCTCCTCCCTCATCTGGCCTGCTGCACAGCTGTGGAACCACACATCTTTCCCTGCCCAGCTGGGTGCAGCCACCGTTATTGGAACCCATTATTTTCTTCTTCGTTCTGGATTATTCTTTTGTTGTTGCTAGTAGAGCGCATTCTGATTCAAACACTGATCAGGAGCAGATAGAAAGCCAGTTATCTGAGACCCTGTCCACGTGTCCTCACACAGAATTGATAGTCTGGCCAGATAAGGAATTCTAGGTTAAAAAATCTCAAACTGTCAAACCTTCGAACATCAATACTGCCCGTGGGCTGGTGCTGCTTGCCGGCTCTGTTTAGGATATGACTTAGTTTGCTTGTTTTGTTCTTATTCTCTGGAAGTCTTGGGGTCTGTTTCACCCCGTGTTTTGAAATTTCACAATGTCAGGGAGTCACTTTGATTCATTGTGCTGAATGAAACAACTTATGGCAGATACTCTTCTACTTATTCATTGTTACTGACCCCTTCATTGTCCTTCTTCTTTTTAGGACACTCTCATGCAGATGTTGGACCAGGATTACCATGTGGTATACGCATTTCCACTTCTCTTATCTTTTTACTCCCTATCCTAGGAAACATCCTCAACTTTATCTTCTAATGCTTCCCCTGGACTTATTTCTGATAATATGTTGAGTTTCCAAAACTACCTTCCTATTTTCTCACACTCCTCTTTTCTTTTTTTTTCTTGATTTATGTACACAATACTTTTCCAAGGATACCAATTCCATCTGTCCTTAGGGTTAGATGGCAGGAGATGCCCCTTAGAGCAGGGACCCTTGACTTCCTCTGGAAAAGACGCCCCGACTGCTTTGCTGCTTCTCCCCAAGCTATCGTACCATTTATTTTTTAAAGAGCCTGCCATTTTTCACCCTGGGAGTCACAGTCTGGCTCCAGATCGCTCTGCAGTGAGTGGTGAGTACACACTCCACTCACAGAGATGTCCCGGAGATGCTTACTTCTGCCACACTGCTCACCCCCACCCTCTGGGGTAAGCACAGTCCCCCAGCCTAGACTCTCTGGGTCATGCAGGCTCTAGTACCCTCGCCCCTGTTCCTATACTCAGCTCAATCAGTCACCACCCTGCCCCCTACTCTCACCTCTAAGTCACTGCAATAGCATGATGATGACCTCCCTTTGCTCGCTGGGTGGCTATGGGCCCTCCTCCCTTCTTCCTCTTCTATTACTTAGTTGGAGTCTTGAGCAGCCAAAGAAACAAACACATTTGCTCCAAGATCACCTTGAATGGAAATTTCCCAAACACATCATCTGAAATGGTAACATACAGCAATGGTGAGAGCAAGGGAGAAACAGATGTGGTTACACACTGATGATGAAGTGTAAATGGGCACACATTTTGTAAAGAGTATTTTGGCATTTTATATACACATATATGCACACACATACATGTATGTATATGTATGTATATGTGTGTGTATATATGTATATATATGTATGTATATGTGTGTGTATATATATATGTATGTATATGTGTGTGTGTGTACATATATATATATATCCCTTGATCTTGAGATTCTACTTCTAGGAATTTATCCCAAGTAACACGTGCAAAAAGGATGATCACTATAGCATTTTTAAGATTGTAAAATTAGAAACTGTTTCATAATTGCAAACTATTTAAAGTGAGCATGTTCAAATCATTAGATAGCATGTAATCATGAAAAAATCTTCAGAATCATATTTAATAACATGGGATGATATTCACAATATGGCATAAATGGGAAAATACAAAGGAATGTGTAGTCTGTGATTCAGTTTAGTAAAGTGAGGTACATATGTGAAGAGAAAGGTTATCTGTGGAGGAGTGGAACACTGTGTGATTTCTTTCTCTTTGTGCCTACCTATAGTTTCTAAACTTTCTACTTTCCTTCTACTTTCTACAATGACTTTGGGGTTAGAAATAAATAAGTGTGGTTTTTCTTTAAGAACATTATCTAACTCGATCACCTCATATACAGGTAAGGACACCGACCTGTTGAGGTTGAGCAATGTATTCAAGCACCTGAACAAACTGGTCAGAGCTAAAGGAAAGAAAAAGGAAACTCAGTTATCTCAATTTTCAGTTCTTTAAGGTACAAATTAAAAATGGGACAAGTTATTCTAAATTTGCATATTCCTTTTAAAATGTAATTTTCTGGTCAAATGGTAAATGATAAGTAGCTGGTTATATATGTTCGAACGTATTAAGGAAAAGCTTTGAATAATATAAACTAGGTTTAAAATCCCTTTGATCAGATGTCCTTCTCTGCATGGTGATGTTTCTCCATTTTTGTGGGGTGCAGCCCCACATTTTTATATTTTATACCATGTTACCTCTAAGGCAGCTTTAGGTAACATTTGCCACAGCCACAGAGACGTTACTGATCGGGTGGGAGCAAGCGTTATGAAGTGACCATGCATTGCCTCCCACCTTGCTGTCAGGTGCACCCATCTCTGTCTCCACAGCCACTCTCTGGAACACATTTCCCTATTTGTTTTGAATATCCAATAAAACAGGAAAAAAAGAGAAATGCTGATTCTAAGAAAACTAAGCTTAGGTCTCAAATTTATATCACATAAAGCAAAATGCAATATATAAGGCAAATCAAAATCCATGATATTTTACCTTCAATCAGACACTCATCAGTTCGCTGTTGAATTTTGCAGAAAAGCAGCACATTTTTAAAACTTTTAGATTTGTGTCAAAATGGTGAAGAAGATGTAACTGAGAAGGGTGGTGCAGTTTTCCAATTGCTAGGACAGAACCTACCTTTACACAGAATCTAATGACTATGTTTGAACACTCAACTGATCCCTTTTCCGTAACTAAATAAGTTCCGTAACATAAGTTTTCAGGTACAATTACACTCAAAAGCAGGGATTGTCTATCATGAAGAAGGGCAGCACTCGCTATCCATTCTATGCCTATTTCCTGCACTCTTGGGACTTGGGATGTCTGGGCTTTTACGAAGGAACAGATTAATGCAGCTAGACACCCAATGAGACTTCCCGCACCGCAGCCGGCACCTACATCTTGACAAGTAGGGGAGATGCTTGCTAAACTGCACGGCAAAGGGGATCTGAAAACAGTTCATGCTCTGGGTGCCGGGATGCTGCCTCCAGGTGTGGCTTTCTGTCCTGGATGCCCCTATGGAATCTGGGCCAGCGCAGATAAGGGTTTGATCACATGTGATGCGTTTCAGACTACATGAGATGGATTCTACGAACTCACACCCAGAGTTCGAGGACAGCTTAGGGATATGTACAATTGCTAATTAATTAAGAGGTCGTGGGGTTTGCATTAAGTAGAAGAAATAAACCACTCCTCAAGCACAAAGGAAGATCTCAGGCTTTCAGCACATTAAAGGGAAATAAAGTTTCAAACTTTCAAGTCTACCCTATGTTAGTCAATGCTTTGTTTATTACCCAGTAGAACAAACTAGAAGTTTCCTCAATAGATCTTCTCTAATGTGTTCTGCTTTCAGTTGGCTTTCATGTATTTTATGGCTTATTTGCAAAAAGGTAAATTCAAAAGTCTGGTTTTGGAGACTATGTGAATTAATCCAGGGTCATCAAGGACAGTTTTCCTGATTACCAGAAGCACCAGCTCTGTGCACAGCTGGGACAGAGACGGGAGCAAGTGTAAAGACATGGAGATAGGACAATGCAGTGGAGATGGAGATGACCGGGGCCAAGCGGGGAAGCAGCTGGAGCTGAGGTCGAAGAGATGGAATAGGGCAAATACTCTGGCTATGGCTCTGAGCTGCATGGGCAGGTTTGAGTGCAGCAGTGCATGCTGGGACTCCCAGTTCAAAGGAACTCCTCAGGAAATTGAGAGGAAAATAAATCTTAGGCACAAATAAGGAAGCAAGAAGACCCTTAGGAGGCCATCACAATAATCCAGACAAGAAAAAATGGTGGCTAGAAAGGTGTGGCGGGGTAGAGCTACTGGGAATTGGCCAGAGTCTGCACATATTTTGAAGGCAGAGCCGAGAGTATATGCTGAGGACTTGCACATAGGGTGTGAGATGAAGAGAAGAGGCAGGCATAGCACAGAGATCTTTGGCCTGAGGGAAACTCAGAACCGCCCTTTACTGGGCAGGAGAAGACCACGCCTGGAGCAGAACAGGTGTGGGCATCCGGAGCAGGATTGATACAGGCTAAGTGTATACCGATGGGGCCAAGTGGATACACAAATCTGGTACAGATAGCAGATAGTGCAAGTCCATAACCCCAACCCACAATTCTGACAGCCAAAAAGTTTTAAAATCTGGGAGTTCTTTTGAAGTTTAGGACAAAATTGATTGTCAACAAAACTTGACCCACACTGACACAAGGCTCTTCATTATCTGTATTTATTCCACTTAATGAAACTATTTACACATCTGGGACAAAGAAATAATTCATTTGATCATAATCAAGAAGGGTTGTTATGTACGATACAAATACTATGATACACATGCAATATCAGCCTTCTAAATCCAGAAATGTCTGACTCTAAACAAATCTGGCCCAATGGGTTTTGGATAAGAGATGTAGATCTGTAGCTTGATGTATGAAACTAAAAGAAAGAGGATTGACCTCAGGTGACCTCCCACACAGAGATCAGGAAGACAAGGACAGATCTGCCAAGCTGTCTGAAAAGACGTTCATACTGAGGCCTGACCTCTACAGCTCTGGGTGGAGTCTACTTTGATTTCCCTCCTTCCTCTCTCCAAACCACCACCGAACACACACACTTGCCAGACACCCAGCTTATAAAAGCTTTGTTCTTTTTTTGCTTTTGGTTTTGTTTCTGTTTGTTTTTTATTTTTATTTTTTAGTTTTTTATGTCTTCAAAAGAGGCAGCAAACTATATCTATGTATATAGAGACATAGATATAGATACATCATCCCCTTAACACAAACACACATACACACACTGTGGTTGTTCTTCATCTACTCAAAACACCAATTGCATGCACCCATGAACTAACTCTCTAAACTCCTGGCAAGGTGGGGTTTGTGTGGTGAGAAAAAAAAAAAGTAGAAAAACTGAACCAATGTTTGAAGTTAGCATAAAGATATGTCCTGTGTCTGGGAGGCAGTGTGCCTACTGCTACTGCTCTAACACGCTGGCATGTCCCATCCCCTACCACCAAGCACCCAAAAACCCAAATTCCATTGGGAAGAAGTGAGGGGGCCTGCAATGGGGGTGCCCCAAGTCCCTGGTCTATTGCAGAAAACACTGAAGTGAGAAGCTGGTGCCCAGACTCCTTTCCCAGGTCCCTCTTACACCAAATCCCTGCGGTGTAGCTTCATGGTTTAAGGCTGGACATAACAAAGGGCAAGAGGACATAGAACCCAAAGCCAGGAGAAGATGCCATTGATATACTGCTGAATGGCAGCAATTACCCCACCATCCATTCTTGGGGGAGGTTTGCTGAAGATAAGTAGCTTTGCAAATAGTGACAAAGTGACAAACAAAAATGAAAAGGTGATTAAATATACTGCTGAATCCATCCAGTCCTCCAATGGACCCACGCGCTTTTGCCTTATATCTCTGATCGCACTTCCCAACTTCCCCCAACCACCTCTGCCCTGACTGCTCCTTCCTAGGCTCAGAAAACCTCCACATAGACCAAAATTGTTGGCCTGTTCAACTTCTAAGGAATAAAAGATGAGACAAGCATTTCCAGGAGCCCCTTCATCAACAGATGGGCAACACTCAAAAAATAAGAACACAAAAGGAGAGGGTTGTGATAATTAGATACCAAATGGAAAATTGATCATTTTTTCCTCTACTTCTGAGTATGTTTGAAATTTTCCATAATAAAATATAAAGAAAAGAAGAAGGAGGACAAAGAGAAGAGAGGAAAGGTCAAGTCCTGGTTTTCTTAAAGATAGATAGGCAATGGGTCTTTGCCACCAGTCTAACCCAATGCCCCACGGGGTGTGGATAACTACACACCACAGGCATGCATTCTGGGTGTCACCATGCCTCCCAGAGGACACTTCCCAGCCCTTTTCCTGGTCCTCTCATGCAAAGGAAGCAGGCAGTGGTTGTTTTAATGCCTTGTTCAGGATTTATAATGGTAAGTGCTTTGGAGAAAAGAAGTTGATCACTTCATCCTTTCCTTTCTCCATAACGAGACGTTTTCCCTGACTTCAAAGGGTGTCTGTTTACCTTCCATGATTGGGGAGGACTAAGGGAACTAATTGTGCTTACAACAGGACTATCCTGCTGGAGCCTGCAAATTATCCCTGGCTCCCTTTGATTGCCTGGAGATTACCTCACCACAACCAAGCCTGGGAAACTTGTACCCAGCACATTTGGCTGTGCCCCACAGACAGCCAGGGATGCAGAGTCAGCAGCATGCGGGACAGCCTCTGGGTGTGAAATGAGCCTGCCAACCTCCCAGCAGTGCCAAGGAAGAGCCAGCAAGCCTGTGAGCCATCCTGCGAGGCCCAAGCTCAGTCCAGCCCAGCCCGGCCTGATGCCACGCCCTTGCCCACCCTCTGCAAGGGCATTTACCAAGCAAAATCTCCAACAGCATGGGCACAGAGGCACCTGCCCAGAGCACATGCATCTCAGATGCCCCTGTGGCTGCCAGCAGCAGAGTTCAGTGTGTCCTCAGAGGTGGAAATGGGCCCCAGGAGCAACCTGGGAAATGAAACAAGGCAGCCAAAGGAACAGGTGTGGAACAGCTGAAGCCATCACGGATGGAAGCTGCTCTCCAGGAAGCCTGTGGGCTGCACCTGAACCATGAGGCTGCTGGCTCCCAGCACCATGGCCTATTCATGGCTTCCTATCTCAACTTCACTGCTATGAGATGGTTATCCTGGAGTGTAACACAAACCCTGGTACCCACCAAGTCAAATATGAGAAAATCCACCACTATGTCTCCTAGAAAATCAAATTACCCTCTGATTCTTTAATTCATTAATCTATCAGTGAATGGCAGGCTTCCTGACTTAATGGAATCCAAGGTTTCAATAACCTGAGAACGGAAATTCAACCGCTCAGTCATTTGGTGTGAAATATTTTCTAATTCTACTTTTCTTTTATCTAGAAGGAGCGGAGAATCAAAGGACAGCGGATAAACCTTGTTGGCCCGTGTGTGCTGGTTGAGGCTGTGGAAAAGATTCTGTTGTCAAGGGCAAGCTTCTCAAACCTTAAGAATCATGGTCCTAGGAATCTACCCCAATACTCAGGGCCCTAGCTGAGCCCACTTCATTCCTTGCCAAGTTACCTGGGGCACAGTGCTGGATAACAAGCAATAACTAACTTGAGTAGCAGTCTGGGCTCTTTGGGGACAGAGTCCCATTCATCTTAATCCCCTGTGGTGCCGAATCAATTAGAGGAGGGGAACAACTGGTGTTAATCACAAAGAAGTGAGTAGAAAACCCAACGGGAAGACTAAATACTCACTCATCTGTGATCACGTTTTGTTTGGGACATTACATATCCAATCACAGGCCCTTTAGTGGAAGTGAAGGATAATTATTAATGTGAGCTTATATTTTGCATAAGGAAATCATTACCAAAATACAAAGTTAAGCAGCAATTCTCTTTATGGAGAGAAAAGGTTAAGACGCAAACATTCCTAAGGCAGAAAAGTTCACCTATGGCAAAAAATGTCGCCCCTAATCAGGCCTTTATTTGGAGCCATCTACATGTCCTAATTATGCAATTCATTCTACATGTGACATAGATTCACACCTCTTGCCCCACATCATCTCCAAAGGCACCCCTACCACCGCCTAAATTGCCAAGCCATCTTAATTAACCAGGTTGAAGTTACAGATCACAGAGCACAAAGGTCGGAGTCATCCCAGTAGATCCCAACCCAGGCAAGAGGAAGAAAGCAACCGTGCAGAGTTGGGAGGGCTGTCAGTCACACTCACTTCCAGGTCAACAACAGAGGAGCCTAACCCTGCAGGCTGGATGCAGGAGCCCTAGAGGGCTGGAGCACCCCAGGCCCTTGCTTTATCTACTAGTGCTGCTTGGAGGTGCACAATTCGAACTATTTTCCCCAAGAGCCCACAGCACTTCTCTCCAGAGTTGGCTCAAGTTTCATTCACAGTAAAAATCCTGCTGCTCTTAAAATGCCCTAGGTTTTCCCCAAAATTACAAAATTATTTTTCTTCCTTCTGGAGGTGAGAGGAATATTTAGATTCCTTGATTCAAGGTGCCTTTCTGCATGCACAAATTTGAATACATAGTAACTGATATTTACCGATTTCGGACAAGAATTTTTGAAAAAATATATATGAAGAACTCAGAGAGCACTAGAAAAACACCAGATATTTTATAGGCTGTTCTTCCTGGGCCTTCATTTGGAGCCATCTACATGTCCTTCTGTACCCTACCCTCATATCTAATCAGTCACTAAGCTGCCTCAAGTCCTTCTTCACAAGCTGCTGTGCCTGTTTTGGTTCCATTTCCACTCCTGATGCCATTCCTCACAGCCTCTGGCCTGATAGTTCCTAATTTCCCTCCTTCTCCTCAGCACTAATCCATCCAACATGGAGGAACCCAATTTGTCCCCTCTACATCACAGCCTCCCTGATGGGGCCCTTTGCCCCCAAACATCCCTCAAAACCAACCAGAGTGGCATTCAGTTCCTCAACATGGCAGCCCCCTTCCTCTGCACTGTGCCCTGTGTTCACCACTGCAAATGTCCCCGGCTGTGGCCAGGCCTGCCTAGCCACCATCCTGCCCAAGTTCTCCCACACATGCTGGTTCTTTCCTGGGGCCCATCCTGGCTGCTCCTGCCCTCCTGCATTCTCTACCTGGCCTACTCCTTTGGCGTTGAGCATCATCTGGGTTGTCAGGAACTCTATTCTCACGCATGTGACTCCACAGGCAGCTTTTCTGAGGTATCACCTACCCTCTAGCCCTCTAAATGCCCTTCAGTCCCTAGGGCCTACTAGCAAAGGCTCTGCACCTAAGAGCCCTTGAATAAACAGCTGTGGCTTTCCTCCATTCAGGTTGCAAGGTTCTACAGCCTCCGTGAGCACTGTAACTTAGCAAGATCATCTCCAAATTCCAAGTTTCCACGTTGAGGGATGTAACTACAGATAGCAACAATATTTTTAAATGGTGTATCTCCTTCCCATCAATCAACCAGTTTCCACTTATTACAAAATCGCAGTGTGCCTACATCGTATAAGATTACCATAGGGCATCCAGGGGCTTACAGGGGTCCCAGACCCGCCTTAGGAGTTTGGAACACACAGCCTCCCTACCTCCCTACCTCCCCCAATCCTTGAGGTCAGAGATACCGGCTCTAAGATCTCTTATGTAAGACTATCTGTCACCAGGCCTAAGCAAGCTCTCCAGAGGAGAGGGAGCTTCCATAAGCCCTCAGCTCATTGCCAGGGGGAAAGAACCAGAAGGCCAGGATTCTTGCCTTGCTTCTGCTCTAAGGGCCACATGCCCCAGGACAATCTCTCAGAGTCTCAAATGCTACTATGAACTCTCCAGGGGCGGTATAGAAATCTGCAACAGTCATACATCAAACAGAATGTTTAGCTTGATCAACAATTCAACAAATGAAGAGACAGAAGCTTTCAGTTGGAAAACTTCAAGAGCAACTGTGTCCTGAATCAAGGCCCAGGGACAGAAGGCCTCCTAAGGAACTCATTTCCAAATGAAAAAGTTAAAATCTTCAACTCTGAAACTCCTACTGCCATAAGTCACATTTCTTGCTGGCATTTAACATCCTTCAAAATCTGGCCCTCACTGAAGCTTCCAGCTCTCCCACCCCCTTATGCTTCAGCCATATCACCCTCCTACCACACCAGGCCTCCACCCTTCCCCTCAGTACGGTTTGTTCCTCCCAAACTCTTTCCCTCTAAAAAGTCCAAATAAAATCTACCTAAACTTTTGAACTCACCTCCACCTGGAATCTGCTCTCCTCTCAATGGTGAAGTCCCTTGCAGGCAGAGCCACACCTAAATCCTTCTTGCTGGGCTCTGAAGATTCCTCTCTCCCCACCAGAGCACATGGAACCATGCTGGGCACTTTAAAAATGCTCAATAAACTTTTGTGGGTTAAGTGATGTAATACCAAGAAAGCCGGAGTACCACGATGTTCCCATTACAGTCAGCTGGAGAACCCATTGAAGATTCAGCCCTTCAGTCAACCCACTATAAACGTTCTCCTTTATTTTGCTGTTGAGCTCATCGCAGCCCTGTAAAAGTACTGTATTCGGGTTCCATCTGCACTTCTCAGACCAGGGATCATTTGCAACTCCCATTAAACTCACTATTACTTTACAAAGTAACAGCTGCCCCACATCCATACACTATGAAGGCAGAGGGCTATGCAGTGACATGCATGGCCCAAACCCATCTTGGTGCAATTACTTCCTTGTGTTGTTGCTTCCCTTAGCCTTGCCATTGTTCTTTATGTATCCAGAGAGCTACTCTGAAGCTTTATGGGAAAGATGAAGTATGACTTGCTTCTCATTCCACATCTCCCAGCGTACCACCATGAGTTTCAAAGCTCCAGTCAGGGGCTCTCAAGCCTCTGAGTCAAACAACTGCACAAACCAGCTTGCCATGAGTGTCATCCAGATCCAGCCTCAGTCCTTTAACCTCCCACTCCCATCTGCACCATCACCTGGACTCTCATCCTAGGCCCTGGAACATGAGAAACCACACACATGCCATCCATCAGCCAGCTTGGCAGGGAGCAAGCTGGAGGAAGAGAACCATGCCCAAAACCACGGGCTTGGAGGAACAGATGGGCCACTCGACTCTGTGGCTAAAGCAGTTGAGGACAATATGTCATCTTGGATCCATGCTATAGGCCTTGACTCATGAGAGAGGGTTCTTCCTAACCACCCCAGA
Organism: Aplodontia rufa; assembly: GCA_004027875.1. Classification (NCBI taxonomy): domain Eukaryota; kingdom Metazoa; phylum Chordata; class Mammalia; order Rodentia; family Aplodontiidae; genus Aplodontia; species Aplodontia rufa. The sequence goes on from PVKS010006359.1 coordinate 43,831, forward strand.
GGGAAAGCAACATCCCAAGCAAGGTGAGTTCTGCAGACAGGAGGGAAAGACAGACCACAAGGTGTGCAGAGTGGGGACTCAGGAGCCAGACCAACGCGGGCCAACCTCCACTTAGCAATGACATGACCTCGCACAAGTCAACTACTCTCTTTGCCCCTCATTCTGAATGTGCAACCTGAGGAAAACAGTACCTGCCCCGTAGGGTTGTGAGGGTCTGGTGAATTAATTTATATAAAATTGCATAGAAACTGCAGGGACGGAGTGAATACTTACCATCATCATCCGGGTTATCATGATGACCTACTTCTCCCCCTTCACTTTGTTTAAGCAGAAGAGCAAAGGCCTCACTCTCAATACCGACCATCCTGCAATCCATTTTCCACCCTGCTTTCTTCCTGAGCCTCCAACATTTCCAGGCTACAATTTCCCTCCCAGCCTTCAAACCATCTCACCCGATTAGTGCTACTCACTTTCTTCCTCAGCAAACACCGCCGAATGTAAGCTACCGGATACATTTGGTGGCCAATTCAAGAGTGCTTACACAGGTTTTCATCATTAGACATGTTTTGGAAATATGTGTGGTGAGTGCTAAAGCTGGGAAAAGGAGTAAACGATGTATTAAAAAGGTCAAAAGCAGGTCTCCACCTCCTTGCATTAAAATTGCAGTGGTCATTCTCCACCAAAGCTGAAGACTCTTGTTAAAATCTTCTGTTCTGAATTCAAACTGTCAGCTCAAAAGACTGGCCTCAAAAGGAGATAAGACAGATGGGAAAAATGAAGGAGGGTAGGAGGGCAGAATCCCCAAGTGTCAGATGAACCCTTTGGATCTTCTTATTTAATAACAGTTTCTGAGAGCCTTGCCCACCAGAGTCCTGTCCTTCCTCAGCAGACATCTGGTACGACTGAGACCCAGGGTCGTTTATTCTTTCTTTGCTAAAACTTCCGGTAGGGTATTGATCTCATAAATGTTATCCCTGTGGCCCAGATGAAAGTCAACTTTCAGATCCAGAAGGGGGGTATGGGGCAACAAGGCCATCTATCTTCTAAAGTCATAAAGATAGAAATCTACAAAGTCACAAGATTAATTTGTGTTTACAACTTCAATCCCAAATATTTGGAATGAACGTTTTGATGCAACAAAAACTTGTCCTGAGAATGCCAAAAAATAAAAATGGAACTTAAATGTCTATGTGATAGATGATAAATTTTACCCTACAGATCAACTGATTAGGCAAAATTATTATGAAACTTTTATTGCGCCAAAAGGGAGAAAGTCACAGAATTGTAAGTGTGTTACTTTCTTTTCTCCTGTTATACTCTAAAAACCAAACTGATTTACACTTGCCCAGTTTCAGAGCTGGGAAAAAAGAAATTCCAGGAAGACTGAGCCTAGTTTGACTGTTGCCAGAGTGGATGAAACCCTTACCTGTAGCTCACGCAGACCCCCGAGAGCAGGCAGGAGATGTCCACCTGAGTCCTCCCACTGTGGGAGGGCAGGTGCAGAGAGTACCAGGCCTGCCTTAAAAGGTGGGACTGTTTGGCTTCTCCCTTGTTAACAGGGCAAAATCAGACACACTGCTGAACTTGGTTGAGCCTCAGTGTCAGCAGAGTTTGAGGTTTATTTGAGGATTTTAAAACACACGGTAGGGGGCCAGAGTGCTGACTCAGTGGTTGGAGCATTTGCCTGGCATGCCTGAGGACCTGAGTTTGAACTCCAGCACCATGTACACAATTGGGTGTTGGAGAAATCAGAATCAGATGAAAAATAAATAAAGACTGATCCTCTCTCTCTCTCTCTCTCTCAAAATATAAGATAAAAGAAAAGATATTTGAAGCCGGACATGGTGGTGCACACCTCTAACCTCAGAGACTTGGGAGGCTGAGGCAGGAGGATCACAAGTTCAAAGCCAGCCTTAGTAATCTAGACCCTAAGCAACTTAGTGAGACCCTATCTCAAAATAAAATATAAAAATGGACGGGGGGGCTGGAGAGGTGGCTCAGTAGTAGAGGTCTTGCCTGGCTTGTTCAAAGTCCTCAGTTTGAACCCCCACACCACATATACACAACTAAGTGTCTATAAAACAAAAACCAGATAAAAAATAAAATCAACTCTTTCTCTCTAAAAAAAATTGGCTAGTGGTTAAGCAACCCTGGGTTCAAATCCCCCTGTATCAAAAAAAAAGACAAGGTATTTGAAAGTTGGCACTCAGCGAACTGTACAGGCCTATTACACATGAAGTGCAAAGTCCAAAGAGCTACTGCTATTATGACAAAGGACAGGGCTGTAGCAGCTGGTAGTGTAGAGGGCTGCCAGAACAAAGTCCCTCCTTGTGAGGCATGTCCCTACCCCAAACACATGTGCGCACGCGCAAACACACACACACATACACACACTCACTCTCCTCTCTCTGCAGACTTTCTACCATTTGAATCACTTACAGAGCATTTCCCCGAACTTTCTATACCCTTATGGACTTTCAAAAATACTTACTAAAGAAGTTTACAGAGGTAATTGTAGAAAATATACCTAATCACTGAATCTTCACAATGGTCCTCGAGAAGTTTCTCTCTTTAAAAGTGCTACACTTGGGCTGGAGCGGTGGCTCAGCGGTTTCTGCGCTTGCCTCGCAAGCACGAGGCCCCGGGTTCAAACCCCAGCACCACGTACACAACTGAGTGTTGGAGCAACTGAGGCCATGTGAAAAACTGAATAAAGTTGTTTCTCTCTTTCTCTGTCTCTCTCACTGTCCCTCTCTCTTTAAAAAAAATAAAAAATAAAAGTGCTACACCTCTGAAAGGAATCACACTTACCTCTCCTTCAAACCTTGCCAGCTCACCCCCTGATAGTCAGGGAAAGGAAGGACTGATGGGCACATCTCAGTGGGAAGGGACATATTTGGAAGGTAGGGAAGGGGTAGTCTGGCTGACATGTGGGCCTGAGAGAGCACAGGGTGACCTGGGCACAGGCCAGGGTTCCAGAGTATGATTGTGGAAGAGAGAGCAGAAAAGAAAGCCTGGCACCTGAAAAACAATTATAAAAATATGGCAGGATTCTAAAGATAAGGAAAGAAAGATAAATTGGGGGAAAAAAAAAAAAAAAAGGAACACAGGCCAGGAGTTTCACAAGAATTCTGGAGTCTGGCCAGCGCTGGATTGTTCTGTCTCCCCAGTTGACACAGAAAGGCAAGCGTACCTCTCAGTGTTAAGGATGTTAAGGACTCAGCACTCACCCACGAGGATTCCTGGAGAATGGCCAAAAGGTCTCATCCCCCAGGAAAAGCACCAACTATTGTTCCAGGTCCAGAGCATTAGGATACCCCTAAATCTTCAGGCCTCACTACAGTCCGGGGGGCAGTGTGGCCTGGTCACCTAGAACAATTGTCCCTCAACCTTCACAGCTGGTTTAGGGCTAAGAGAAGAGGTAAACTGAGCCCTTAAAGGCAAATCCTAAAAGCACACACTCACTGGGAAACACCTTAAACCTCTGTGCCAGAGGCACAACAGTGCCAGAGGCCAACAACTGTAGGAATTTAAACAGATGTTAAAACAAGTGAATATGAATAACTACAAACATAAATACTCACGGACCAGGAGCAGATGATTACAGGACGCCTGAGATGAGACTTGCTCTCTCTCACTGTAAGGGTCATACAGGCGCCATTAACACCCTCACCTCATTTGCATTTCATGGCATTCAGATTTATATCACGTCTATAATCCTAGTGCTGGCCTGGAATGGGTGGGGCAGATGCCATTGCTCCCATTTTTCAGATGAGAAATTGAGATTTGAGGATGATTTACCAAAGGCCACAGAACCACAAAGTGGTAAAAGCACAGTCAGAAACAACAGGCTGTAACAGCAGTAGATGCAAGTCGCAGCGACTGTCTGCTCTAAGCTCCTGTCATTCCTCAACAAGGACTTTAGTTTTTTCTTACAAAAGAGATAGAGAAAGTGGTATATTTTCTGGAATGGTCTATCAGTTAAGTTCTCTGGCTGCAAGGGGGAGGAGGGGTAGAGACTTCAGCCAAAAACGTCCGATTATTTACAACTGCCCCAGGGACAACCGTCTCCTTATGTTGTCTCCCCACCTTGAAGTTATTCAAAAGTTATTCAAACTTATTCAAAAGTTATTCAAAGTGTGGCTTGGGCCCTTTCTAGGCACAGGGTCTTTACTAAGATCAGAAGGCGAGGAGGATGAGGAGGGGTTACCCAGGAAGAAAAAGAGAGAGTACTTGGATTGGAACACGAAACAGACAACCAAATGGAAGGCAAGGACAGGAACCTGAAGGATGAGGGAGAATGGCAAGGCAGGCGCAGGTGTGGGAAGATACACCTGAGCCAGAGGACAGCAAAGCATTCAGAATACCCAGAATACCCTGGAATCAACAGCCTGCCTGCTTGGTCACAGCTCAAAGAACATGCTTTCTTTTGCCTGTAGAACAAACACTATGACAAACGCATTCCATGATAGGCACACTGTTTTATAAAAAGAAGAAAGAAAAGAAAAACAAAAAAAATCTTATTCTTGACCCTGAACCACCAAAGAGAGATCAAAGGTGGGGGCCTGCTGGTTTATCAAATTTCCTACATAATCCTCTTATGAGATTAGCATGCCTTCTTAAATGGTAATGAAGTTCTGGTGAGGTGACCAAATTATACAGAGGGTAATTCTCCATGGGGAGGGTGCCTGGTTGTATTAAATAGGGCTGAAAGAGGAACCCCTGACTACTCTAAACCAATGCAGCTGGAACTTTCTCAACCCAAGTGCGTGGAGCTTTAGCGCTGAAAGGATCTTAGAGAACATCCAAACCAGCGCCCCTGTTGGTTCCTTTTTGGAGAAGTCACATCGCCACATCCTCCAAGCTGGGGATGCGGGATGCAGTCCAATGCGCCTTCTTGGGTCTTTTCTCATAAGAGCCCCTCAGGACAACTGCAGCCTGTTGCTAAGATGCTACAGAAGGCTCCTCTCCCATCTCACTCCAAAGAAGTGAAAGTGTTCTGCAAGACACTACCAGGGCTAGGACATTTCAGCAATTCCACTGCACTAAATAATCTTGGCTCCTAACCCACTTCCTGAATGTGCCTGAGGTCTGAAAGAGTCAAGATGCCTGGCTCACACCCACAAGCAGCTAGTTCAGCCCCAGGAGAATTAGGGCTCCTCGTTTCCTTCCAAATCAGTGGTGATGCGAGATTATCCATCCCTCATTTTCCACATACAACTACATATTTTGTCCATGAGTTTATTTGCCTTCCCAGTTTTCAGCATAAAAGATTCCTAAAATCCCCCTGTTGGAGGAGTGAACTCAGCCCCCAACATTAGTGCCAGGAATGAAAGCAGAGCCCTGGACAGAGGTGGGGATCCTACCTCCAGCTGCAGTCAGGAACCACCTTCTAAGCAGGGAGAGCATCTTCAGAGTCCTCCCATACCCCCTGGGCTGGGTGGCAAGGGGCAGGGTGCTCCAAGACTCAAGAATATGGTTCTCTAGGGGACATGGTTCCATAGCATCTGACCAAATCTCTCCAGTTTGCCTTTGCCAATCTCTAGCTCTGGCTTCAAGATTCTTCTCAATCTGGCACCAAAGTCATGCTGAGGTCTCATTAAAGCAAACCTCAGCAGGATGGCTGCAGGCGGCCCTCTAGGCCACTCCAACTTGAAATCCATCTGTCCATATCCCTCCTTTTCTTGATCTTCCCCCTCCCAGGGCCTTCTCTGATTGTCCTGTCTACTCTGGGGCATCTGTTCCCTGTTAAGAGATAATTTGCTGGGGAGGCTGATGAAGGAGGATTGCAAGTTCAAAGCCAGCTTGAGCAACTTAGTGAGACCCTGTCTCAAATTAAATAAAAATGGCTGGGGATATAGCTCAGTGGTTAAGTGTCCCTGGGTTTAATCCCTGGTATAAATAAATAAAGAAGAAAGAAAGAAAGAAAGAAAGAAAGAAAGAAAGAAAGAAAGAAAGAAAGAAAGAAAGAAAGAAAGATTGATTCATGATGGACATACAACTACTATGTTTCAAATTCACTGCGGATTGTGCTGGGTACGTTATCTCAATGATTCCTAACAAATGACCCATAGGTTATTTGCATTTTGCAGAGAGGAATTCTGGACAGGCCGTAATGTGGACCCTATTCTTTCTGTGTTCTTTCCCCTGGCTGTCCTCAGTGTTCTCCAGGCCTGAGACCCTTACCCTGAGTTCTAGGCTTGGCTTGGACAAAGTCTCTGGGTGACCTCTTTGTACTCCCTAGACATCTGGTGGTTTCTTTGTGTTTGTTTTTTAATGAAAGGGAGGGCTGGCTCCTGGGGTTCCTTCCAGCTCTAAACTCTCACATCCTGCCTAGTGTCTAGCCTGGGCTGGGCATATAGTTGGAAGGCAAATGAAAGACAGAACCCAGGGGCCCCCCTCTTGGTTCATTAGCACCTGCATCTGCTTTACACCAGAGAATCACCATGGAAGAGCCATCTGCATCGGGCTATTAACCCCGGCATACCCTTTCCTGCTAATGCAGTCATGGAGCCACTTTAAGGCCCTTCATTTTAAAATAACCTGTGGCCAGCAAATCCCTGGCAGAGTGAAGTCAGTGAGCCCATCCCAGGCCCTCGGAGGAGGCATCTACGCTTCTGAATCCAGTTAGATAAGTGTCTCAGGAAGGTGTAATGGCTTCCTGGCTGGTGATTAGCACACTGGATGAGATAATGCAGAATTCCCTCAAGTTCTGCATCCTGGAACTACATGCTTATTAACCCCATCCCAAATAAGGCTCATTCCTGGGATGCTAGTTGGGCCAGGAAACCCTAGAAATGGAATTTTCAATAGTATTTCTTCCAATTTTTGTCCTCTGTGGTTTTTTTGCAACCAAGCTAAAATCTTTCCTTAAGGTACTTGCTACCCTGCCAAAGCTTAATACTCTAAAACGTCCACTTCACATTGAAATATTCACCCAGGACACTGTTGTTTTTGCTAATACGTGTTGTTTCACTTAAGTATTTCTACCTCTTAATTACAAGTTATACAAGAGCAGAGAAAAATGCCATTAACAATCCACTTCTACTCCTGCCACCAACATGACTGTGATATCACCGCACTGAGTTCTGGTTCCCACGCTTGGTGCTATGAAGGTCAACAATACATTTAACTAACATAACCCACTTAAGTAGACACTGTTACTGCCACTTCACAGCACTTACTATGTGCCAGGACCGGCCTGATGACTGCTTTACACTGTAAGCTCCTTTAATGCTCAGAACAGTGAGGTGGGTTCTAATATTATCCCCACTGTACAGAAAAGGACACTGAGGCACAAGGGGATAATCAAGGTCATGGAGGAGGTGGAAGGGGCGCCATCGCACTCTACTGTCTCCTGTGTGGTCCGCCAATGAGGCTCAGGCACACACCAATGCACCCTAAGTCCTAGTTTTACTGACCAAGAGGTCAACAGTTCCAGCTTTGGGCTTCAGGTTTCAAACTGCCTTTCTGCTGCTCTGGATAGAATTTGCTGAGAGCTGTGGGTTCTGTCTCAATGGGTAATAACAATCCTTTGCTTTTGAAAAATGCTTTACATTTTTCACTAGTACTGACAGATTACCTCCTCCACCACCACCACCATCAAAACACAAATCCTAAAAATGTCTCTGCAAGGTAAGTAGAAGAAGGTAGCTACACCTCACTTACAGATGCAGCATCAGAGAGGGGTGTGACTCTCCTCTACTCATAGGGTTCCTGAGCTTTTCAGGTTTGAGGCTGAGGCCAAAACCCAGGTTGCTAAACTCTCAGATCTCTTTCCTTCCCACTTAGAAAGAGATGACTACAGATAACGCCAAGAGATTTCCCCCGTGGTGGAATCCCTTGAGAAGAATAAATGAACGAATGAATGGAAATGAATGAATATATAAACGGAAGGAGAATGCATACAGAGTGTTGTGCATATCTGTAATAGCTACCATAGTTACCAAATTTTTATTTCTATTTAAAATTAAGATTTTTAAATAATATTAAAACCAAGTGCTTTGAAATTCAAGAATCATAAAAGAATGTGTACCTTTTATTTTTATTTTTTAAGAGCGAGAGAAAAAATAAGTTTTATTTATTTTTTCATCTGAATTCAGTTTTTCCAACACTTGTTTGTGTATGTGGTACTGGGGTTTGAACACCAGTCAAGTGCTCTACCACTGACCCACCTTTCCAACCCTGCTGTACTGTATTCTAGAATTCCATGTTCCTCTCCAAGACCCCCTTTTCCCTATAACTAGACAATCTGTTGTAACAATTTAGAAATCTCACTTTCTCCACTCCCTCAGACCAATTTCAGTTTTCCCTGGAGTAATCCACAGATGGTGACTATAGATAACACATGAACATGATACCAATAAAACAAGAACCCCAAACAATGAAACAGCAGTGTCAACCACCCTCCCTCTTCTCTGGCCACAGTTATCCAGACTCATATTCCTTTTATTTTCCCTTTCTTTGAGAATCTATGTATTTAGAAGCACTTTTTTTTTAACAATTCAAACAACAATCTGTGACACTCTTCCATACACATGTTCAGTTCATGCTGAATCTTGGACATCTTTCTATCAGTGCACACACTGCTCCTCCTTCTTTGAAGGGCTACATCATATTGCTTTGCATGGATGGACCACAAATGATCTAACAGACCTCAGTTGCTTTTCTTTACCTCTACTCAAGAAGAGGGCTGCAATAACCATAGATGATGGCTGAGGCAGAGGCTGCTGGCTGCCTCTAGAATCTGTGGGCCCCTTTTGCATATAGCAGAACTTATACAGGCCACATCTAAACTCCATTATCCCCACTGCAGCCATGCGACTACATTGTGGCCATAGGATAGAAGCAAATGCATACGCAGCATTTGCTGTATGAACTTTCCTTAAGAGCAAGCAGATATATCCCCTTCATGTTTCCATTTCCACGTGGTCAGAGAAAAACTGTGAGACATTGAAATGGATGAAAACAACAATTGAGTGTTCCATCTAGAGTATACTGTGTTATCTCAGACTTGCTTTCTGTGTATTGGTGTACAACTTTTGAGTGAAAGAATACTATTAATAATGCAAACATGCTCTATTATAAAAAAATGCAAATTCAGAAAAAGGAAGCTAGTAGCCTGGCACAGTGGTGCACACCTGTCATCCCAGTGGCTCAGAGGCTGAGGCAGGAGGATTGCTAGCCTCAGCAACTAAGGGAGGTCCTAAGCAACTTAGTGAGACCCTGTCTCAAAATAAAAAATTAAAAAGGGCTAGGAATGTGGCTTAGTAGTTAAGTGCCCCTGGGTTCAATGCCCAGTACCCCCACACCGCCCCCCACCAAAAAAAACCCAGACGTGGTAATGGAGTGAATATTGACTAATTTTGCATCTAACGGTAGCTTCATTACAGCTTTCCTGATAGACTATATGTATGTGTCAGTTCTCCTTGAAACCAGCTCTAACATCTTACTGTTTCCTCCATTCATTAATGAGTTAAATGAAATTTTTCATGTGCTTATTTTATATATGTTTGACAGTCACGATTTTTTTAAAAAAGATATATCATTTAATAATCTTACTTTTGCTCCATTCTACTGCCTGGGACTACTGCCACCATCTTGGATAATAAGATTGAGACCACCCCTAGTTAGAAGGAGCCCAGGACCCTGTGACCTTGGATCACCAAGCCCTCCTTGGACTGCTACCCAGACTTTTCTGTGTGAGAAAATATACACATCTCTCTTCCTCAAGTCTCTGTTCTGTGGTTTTCTGTCACAGTCAAACCTAACAATGAAATGACTTCCAAGAGAAAATGTTACTAATAGGCTCTGCAGTGATTTCATCTGTGCTCAGCGCAAATTCTCCTTTACGCTGTTCTTGGCAGACATCGTTAATCAGTCATGATGCTTTCTTCCCCTCAGAGCCCTGACTCAAAATGCTTCTCAAGGTCACATTCTAGGTGGTCATTAGTATCAAAAAGAGTTATGAATGACATTTAATTACTATTCCTGTTACAGGATAACAAATCAGTATAAGTTTCCCAGTTGTCCAGGTTCTAACACAAACTTATTGATTTATACCCTTCTTACTCCTAAGAGGATCTAGGGCAGCCAGTTTCAGGGACCAGAATGGAAGCCTGTACAGTTTCAGGACCAGGAGGTGGGTCTCTGCCCTTCCCATCAGTCTGGGATGCACCTAACCCAAGGCCTGTTCCTTCAGTGAACTTACTCAGTCTCTTAGCACATAAATTGCAGTGGGAACATGTCACCATGGTGGCTGAGGACTACCAGGTGCTAGACTCTAGGCAGACTGGAGCCGATAGTAGTTTAGGAAGGTTGGCCTGGCAGTACAGGCAGTGGTTATGAAGAGATCACCCACCAAACTATCATTCAACCCATGCCAATCCTGATTATAGCTGGAAAATGAACTCTAAGCTAGGAATCAGGGAGGCTGACATTCCCTCCAGTCCACTGGCCACTGGCAGTGTGACTAGGCAAGGCGCTTCCTGTCACTGGCCTCAGATGGTTCATCCCAGACTGGGCTCAATGATTCTCAGTCCTAAAATTATACTTCTCTCTACCTAGAACAAAACATAGTCTCAGAAACCTTGAGAGCATCTTCAGCTAGGCAGGCGGGCGCAGAGACTACCCTCTGGCCCACTCCCACGCCCATGCCAGTGGGCACTGATCCTGGCAGCTCCAAAGCAACTATCTCAGCAGAGGGAAGGAGCAGCCAGTCAGTGATTTCTCTTCTCCAGGCGGAACACAAACAGGAAGCCAGAGAGGAGTGATAACTGTTTAATCAGCGCTCCAGCTGCACCTGTTGAGTTCCCTCTAATGATGTGAGAAGTCGGGCACCCAGGGAATAGCAGTTTCTTATGGCTGTTAGTGCTGATCATGCTGTACCATCAGAGATGACAGGAACAGCATTCCCCTGACGATTTTCTACGGTTCTTTTTCTCTAACCTCCAAGCTTACAGATGTCAGTAAATCCACCAGGTATAGTTTGTGTGCATGCCATGTGCCCATATTACTGGTGTTTCACTGGTACAAGACACGCTGAATATTAAAGAAGAAAGAGGGCTCACTCCTTGCCAATCAGGCACATAGAACTTAGGCCTAGGGTGCAACCCAGCTGGCTAGCCATAACATGGCAGTGAGGGGGTCAGATCCTGGGCAGAGCAGTGAGGGAGTGAGCACCGTGACCTGGCCTGCCCAGAAGCAGTCTGGCTGCTGAGATCTGAAGGCAGCCTTGGAGGATCCGAAAGCTCCTAAGAATAATCCGCCATGGAAGATCGGTGGAAATGTTCCCTGTACTTTTAAAGGGGAGACTAGTCGGGATGGAGCTGCAAGTGTGTCCCAAGCAGGAGAGGGGAAGAGAGTAGAAATGGGGTTGTGTGCTCTCAAGCTTGAACTTGCTTCAGAATCAACCGTCGGTAAAAAGCTCAGGTTTCTGGGCTCCACTCCTGGAATTCTGAGGCTGAGGCAGGGATCTCAGAATTTACATTTTTTATTTTTTAAAAAAGAGAGAGGGAGGAAGGCGGGAGGGAGAGAGATGGAGGGAATCAATTTTATTTAGTTTTTCATGGGGTTTTCATTGCTCCAACCCTTCACTCTGTTTGTGGTGCTGGGGTTCAAACCTATATCCTCGCGCATGCCAGGCAAGCATCATAACCGCTGAGCCACCGCTCCAGCCCCCAGAATTTACATTCCTAAGAGGTTCCCAGGCAATTCCGCTGCTGCTCCCAGGGTCGTACTTTGAGAAGCACCAGGCTAGACTGCAGTGGGCCAGGAATGATCCACGAGGGGCTCTGAACAGGATTTTTTCACTGTGCATCTGCATTTTTCATTTCAACAAAGGCTTTCCAGTCCCCTTCACTGCTTCTGGGGGGTTTTGTTTGTTTTGTTTTGTCTTTTAGATTAGTAGATATGAACTACTACCTACCATGCCTATTCACACTCCCATTTCTCATTTTTGTGTGAAACATACAAAAAATAAGAGAACTTAGCAGCCATGATTCCAGGGCATCAGCAAAAGCTAAAACATACCATCCAGTTAGAAGATTTCATCTTCCTTGAAAATGCTAGGAGAAGCCTATGGCCACCATGGTCCCCACTGGGAGAGCCTACCGTGTGCCAGGCACTGAGCTTCACACCTGGGGTACAGAACATCTTACAGCCACATCACCAGGTCGGGATCATCATTTCCATTTCTCATGTGAGAAAACGAGGCTAAGATGAGTTAAGCGGCTCACTAAAGATCATTTCTGCAACAAAAGGCACAGTCACCCTTCAAAATCAAAGTAGACCTTCATCATGTGTCCTGTCCTGCTCTCTCATCTCTGCAGACCTGCAGAAAGCTCTCAGAAGCTGCTCCAGCACAGTCCTGGCAGCCTCACTGGGGGCCACCTGTACTGGCCACCTAGGCACAGGGTCCTCAGAGACCTGTCTGCTAAGCAAGCCTCACAGAAGATGTGAGTGACAAGCCAGGACCCTTCTTCCACATCTCCTGAGATCCCAGCGCCACCTCCCCTCCCTTAGTCCCCAACACACCCGTAGGCCCTCCACACCACTGGCCCCCCTCATCTGCATTCAACCTGAGGATAACTGAGGGGAAGGCATGGAGTGATCTAAGAGAGAAACAGGACAGCCACAAAAGCACAAAAGTGTGATTTGAATAAGGAACCTACCCAGTCAGATTCCTGGAGATAAAAAAAATAGAAAGTGGCTGCCAGGGGCTGGGGGAGAGCATATGGGGGAGGGGTTGCTTAAAGTTAAGAGTTAGCTTTGCTAGATGAAAAGGGTGTTGAGGGGGCCAGAGCGGTGGCTCAGCGGCTAGAGCGCTTGACTGATATGTGCGAGGACCTGGTTCAAACCCCAGCACCATATATGAAACTAAGTGTTGGAGAAACAAAGCCAGATGGAAAAATAAATAAAAGTGATTCTGTCTCTCACTCTCTCTTAAAAAAAGAAGAAAGGATGTTGAGAATGGATGGTGTTGATGGTACCAGAACAACATGAATGTCCTTAACATACCTAACAGTTCACTTAAAATGGGTAAGATGGGAAGTTTTATGTTATGCGTACTTTATCACAATTATTAAATTTAACCACTTATTTAAAAATGAATGAATCAAGTCAAAGGAGAGAACCAGATGTCTCAGAATCCCCTTTCTAGCCGGGCTGTGTCTCCTGTGTCCACGGTCCGCAGACATATAGCGGGAAGTGAAAACAAGTGTGAGCTGAGGGCGAGATAGGCCCATTGAGCACACTGACATGTGACGCTGGTGCTATGCATCTCTCACGCAAGCACTCAGTTGGCTCTTGCACCAGCAGGGAATCCCAGAGCAAAACCTCTACAATCTACACGTATATTAACACCTTGCCCAGTCTCACCTCCACGCATCTCCCAGGCAACTAAACACTTGCATCACATCCTCTTACCCTGGTGCATTTATTGACTTAGACTGTGAAGAACTCAAGTACATGGAGACAGACACGCCAGATGGCTCTATGACCTTGGGTGAGTTCCTTGACCTCTTCAAAAGTCCTTTCTTCATGTTGTAAAACAGCAAAGTTGTAATACGTGAACCGACACATGCCACTGCATTACATCAGCTCTCAGTAAGGGGGCATTCTTCTTTGAGGATCTTTAATGGTCAGGGTCTGTGCTGTGGGACCCACGCCTATCCTTCGTGAGTCATGGTCCAGGGAGAAGGGCAAGTAAAGAGCAGATACAATTAAACAATATCACAGTGCACTTTGTGAGTGGGCAAGAATGCCAGAAAGGGACAGGACCCAGCTGAGAAGGGAGGACTCATCTCTGTGTAACTCTCTCTCACCAGGCTCTAATTTTCTTAAGAAAACATGCTGCCCAACTAGATTTGAATCCAGCTGTGTGATTTTTTTGTTTTGTTTTGATTTTGAAGAGAGAGAGGGACAGTGAGAGAGAGAGAAAGAGAGAACCAATTCTAATTTAGTTTTTCATGTGGCTTTTGTTGCTCCAATACTTCATTGTGTATGTGGGGCTGGGGTTCAAATCTGCATCCCAGCGCATGCTAGGCAAGTGCACTAACCTTTGAGACACCCCTCCAGTCCCCAGCTGTGTGATCTTGAGCAAGCTATTTACCCTCTCGGTACCTCTACTTTCTGTCTAAAAATTAGGTATCATAATAATATTGTCTAACTCAGTTCCTGCAAAGATTAAATAAATCAGTGCTCAGAACAGTATGTGAAAAGAACAAGATATTTATGGCTCAGCTATTCTAAGTATTGCCTTTTTGACATATGTGTGTGTTTCTTCTCCTTTATTACTAAATATCCAGACTTCTAGATTTCGAGAATGCCCATTTTTTTCTGTATAAAACAAAAGAGTTAATGCTAATAAAAAAATAGTTGATAAATTTAACTGTACAGAGCCTTTAAAAGGCTTAAAACCAAAACATGTCCCAAAAAAGTAAACAAATAGAGGCTTTCGAAGCCAATAAATTTGATTCCTAGTTGCCCTTCCTGTGCTGACTCGCCCTAACCTCTGATTTCCAACATCCACACTTCAACATAACCAAATCCACTGCCAGAAGCTTGAGTTCCTCCATCTCCATAGTCCTTAGGTGCTTGGGAGGAGGAAGAACAACCTCTCCTCTCTCAATCAGAGAACTGGATTGCTTTCTTCCTTCTCCATGAGGTCAGCCTCCATAGGAATTGACCAACTCCAAACCTCAAGCAACAGAGTGCTTTCTGGAACAGCCTGCTGAGGGTTCCCAGGGGCTCAGTCCTTTGCTACCTATATTCTTAGGAGGTAGAGTCATTTCTGACCAGGACCAGGCCTTCCTGATCAGCCTTGCCAACTGAGGCCAGTGTTCTTACCCTGAAAGGCCACAGGAGTAACCAGCAGACACTCTGAGGCGACATGCCCACGTCCCTGCCTCGGGATTCATGGCAGTAGGTATGGGCACTGGTATTTTTTTAAAGCTCCATTATTTATCCTAATTCCTGCTCTTGGCTTTGACTAAGTTTGCTCCTCTGGCTACAGCATCTTTATAAAGCACTCCCTAAGATGCGTCCCACCGGAGGCGACACACTGACCTGTGTCCTGCAGGCCTGGTGACACAGATAAGTCAACCACAGCCCACCCAGAAACCCAGGACCCCCTGATAGGAAGGGAGAGACGTATTGCCACAAGACGATGAACCCGAAGCTTGGCTCCAACGTGTGACCAGCATCCCTCTCCCAGCTGGGGTGAGGATGAGGACGTGGGAATCCCGACTGCAGCCTTGCCCATGAAGCAACATTCTCTCTATAGAATCATCACAAGTTTACACAGTCTATTTTATGGGAACTCCCTCCCTGCCAGCAAAAGCAGCATAATACATTTCATAAAATTAACTACATTTACAGTGTATACAATGCTTTGGGGGACAGCTCTCTGTTACTAAAACATTTCAGAAATAATTTACTAAACATTTATTCCATTGACCTAAATACAGCATCACCCTCAGTGCGCGAGCCAGCGCTCGTAACTGCTGAGCGTGGTAACTGTCCAAACTTGAGCCATCAATAAATATTCAAGGCCAGCTTACAGCTGGGGGACAAAGCGGGATCAAAGTCAAAAGCATACCCAGGACCACTCTCTTAAGTCAAATGTGGTGAGCAGGGACCAAAGAGATTCTAGTAAACCCTGCCCACCATCTCTGAAACTGGCAGAGAGAAAAGCAGGGTCACAAGCTACCTTCCACTGCTGACCCACACCCAAAAGGAGCTGAAACTGTTCATGTCACAAAATTCCAACAGGAAGCAAACACTGGATACACGACTGTGCTTAGGGATGGTACATGCTCCTATAAGATCAAACAGACCCCGAAGTACACATCCAACATTCTTACCTTGGGATTTAACTTCAATGCAATGGTCAGCTAAATGACCAGCTCATCTTGTGTGATTCAAACACATGGATATAGACCAAAGCATATTCTTCTGTGTCTAAACTTTCTCCTTTTCCTTCAGGGCTTGTGGTGTTTATTAATTCAATTCCTCTAAGATTCACCACCAGCTGAGACATTTTAAAATTTGCACATCTCTTTTAAATTGCTTTGGAATATTGTTTGGAAATTAAGTGCTACCTTCTGGGACATATTTTACTATACTTAAAAAAAATATGCATCTAAGTCCAAAAAGCTACATTTTGTAATACCTTTCATATAATTCACCAACTGGTCCCAAACTAGGTTGCTCATAGGTGACCCAACACATTAAATAGGTGACAGTAACAGTGGTGTCCCATGGTAGCCAGTGACTAAAAAGGTTGCATAATAATTGAGATTATCCTAGTAAACCTTGGCTCATTCGTAGGGTCATGCTGTATGTGTGTTTCTACTTCTAAACTCAATAATCTTAATGTGCACAGAAGTTTGAGAACCACTGAACTGGGCTCCCTTTGAAGGCACAAAGGGAAGCCCTGGGCATTCAACCCTTTTTGCTTTGAGAGATCTAGCAAATCCCTGGCTGCACATGGAAGCTGAGCAGAGCATTCTAAAGTAATCCGCCTTCCCTGGAGGGTTTACTGCATTTGCTTTTAGAATTGTGCCTTAATGCATTTTAATTTGTTTGTTGTTGTGCAGATTAAGCCAGAAGGCAGAGCCTCACCTTCAGTGGGAGGCCATCAAAGGCAGGATAGTCCACTCTGCTGAGATTTTCAAGTCACATATTAATTACAGTAGTTCATCCAGTCTAAGACACCATCACTATAAGATGGAATATTATTTTAAATATTTTTAAGAGAGAAAAAATGCTGCCAATTACAGCATAACAGCTTACCTCTGTAAGATGTATCTGGAATTCATAGATACTACTAAAGGTAGAAAAAAATACCTTAAACTTGATGAAATGCAGTATTGGTTTTAACTTCAGCTTAGAATGCAGATATAGTTACCCCTATTTTTGAGTAAAGAAGAGGTATAACATTGACCCCAGACACAAAGATAGCAGAGCAGCAGTGCTGGGTCTCCAACTTGGATTCTGGATCAACTCTGGGCACTGTGCTCAGGCCTCTAGCAGCCCTCCTCAGCCTAGCTGATGCACCCGTAGTGACAGCCAGGGCACACCCAGGAAGGATAATGTCTCTGGGCTTTGCTTCTCTTTCCACACAGTCTCCCACTCTTGCTGAACTCTCCAGGCTCCTAGGACCTCCCCTCCACCTAGTTCCCCAGTTCACTCTGATTTTCCCCACCAGTACCTTGTCCCTCACCTCACCCCAGCCCAGCCCTGGGATGCCTTCTCCAGCCCTCCCCTCATCCTCGCCCCGACACTGGTCCATCAACCAATGCTGCAATTCTACCTGCTTCTGCCTAGATTCCACAGCAACCACTTAATGGGTGTCCCTCCTCTGGGCATCATCTCCTCCTTAAATTCTCCCCTGAAGAGGTCATTTGAAAACCCAATCTCTAATGAGGTACTAAAAATATTCTAAAATCCAACTCTTCCTGAGCATTTTTCAGCTTAAAACTCTTCCTTCAGAGCTGGAGCAGTGGCTCAGCGGTTACAGTGCTTGTCTGGCGTGCAGAAGTACTCGAGTTCAAACCCCAGCACCACGTACACAATGAAGTGTTGGAGCAACGAAGGCCACATGAAAATCTAAATAAAATTGATTCTGTCTTTCTCGCTCTCTCACTGTCCCTCTCTCTCTTTAAAAACAAACAAACAAAAAAACTCTTTCTTCATAGCCTGTGAGATCAGGAAGGGCCCTCCTGAGCCTTGCAAACCACGCCTGCAGTGGTGGCTGACCCTCTCCACTGACATCAGATTCTGTCCTCCATTAAATTTTGTATGCACAACTGCTTATAAATTCCAGAACATTCCAATGCTGTCACTAATCTCTGTTTTTGCTTATGCTGTTCCCTCTGCCCACCCAGTCTGCTCAGTATGTCCTTCCTCTAGATGACTTACCCACCTCCTTCATTTTTTAAATGTGCATTTATTTATTTATTTATTTATTTATTTATAAAGAGAGAGGGAGAATCAATTTTATTTAGATTTTCATGTGGCTCTCGTTGCTCCAACACTTAGCTGTGTACATGGTCCTGGGATTCGAACCCACGTCCTCCTGCATGCCAGGCAAACACCATAACCGCTGAGCCAATGCTCCAGCCCCGTTCCCACCTTCTGAGACTGGCTATGACATCTTTTCTGACGTAGGCATTTGACCCACTTCTTTCTGACCATGCAAACCTTAATGTATCATAATGACGGACTCTTCTGTCTAGTTGACATAGTCGATTTTCGTCACTCAGTAAAGGAGGAGCTGGAACCATGGCTCATTTGCATCTATGAGTGCCTAGGAGAGAGTCTGATATTTAGGAGATGTCAGTGCATATTTGGAGAAAGAAGAAAGTTGGCTTTACAGTCCTTCCCCAACATAAATTGTGGGAGTTTTCATCTGCATTTCTGACTGACACCCCCTACTGTAGCTCTCCCCAGCGCTGTAGGCATAGACTTGATTTCTTGCCCAGAAGCCTAGCTCTGCCACGATTATGGCTCTCTCTTGAACTTGCCACCAGCCTTCTGTCCTTCTGGGGGTTGGAGGCTGCCCTTGAACTTCAGTCCAGACAGGGTTATTGCCTGTGCCAGAACCTGTAGCCAATTGCCTACTGAAACCTCCCTCATACCTGCCAAGTGCCACCGGGTTGATTTGCCTGGGCTCCAGACAATCCAGGTGGGCCCACGACCAATGACTGAATCTTCCCTGGACTCAGAGTCCTGTGTGTTGGAGGTTAAAGCAGTGCTCCTGCATAGTTAGTTTGATAGCTGGGCTCCCCAAGCTGTCAAAGTTTACCTCCCAAACTGCTAATCCTTGCCTGTTCAGTTTCTTCCTGTCTCTTGAAAACAATTAGACCTCTACCTTCCAGCAACTTAGGGGCCTGTGTAGACTTCAGAGCACTGCTTGCTGCCTCTGCTTTAACACATGATCCACTTCCAGGCAGCTTGGGGCTCCTGTCCCACCCTGCCCAGCTCCTGCGATTATACTTTCATCTATTCAAGTGTTATACAGCCTGGATGGTTATGGGGGAAATTCTTGCCACTTAGCGACACACCTGCTTCCACTATTTCCCAGGAAACAGTCCCCAACCTAGGCTTTCCCTGCCACAAAGATGAGATGCTCAGGGCTTAGATCCCTCCTCACTAAGCTGCAGCTGCGGACATGGATCTACCTCCTGACCTATCTCTGCCGGAAAGCTCTAGTCCTCCACTGGACCCAATTTGGTAACTAGTCCCCTTCTCAGCAGAAAGAGACTGAGTATATCCCTTAGACAAACTAAACATGAGCAATTCCATTCACAGACCTGGGCCCCAGGGAACCTGCCTTGAGCCCCATGCTTTAGAGAGCTGGGCATATAATAACACACAATAAATACTATTTTTAAAAACTCACAAGGAGCTTCAGTTGCTAAGAAGCCCATGCTCAGCACAGCAGTGCAACCCCTTGTCCTAAACATCCACTCTTGTAATAACACTGT
Organism: Aplodontia rufa; assembly: GCA_004027875.1. NCBI lineage: Eukaryota > Metazoa > Chordata > Mammalia > Rodentia > Aplodontiidae > Aplodontia > Aplodontia rufa. The sequence continues at coordinate 63,321 of PVKS010006359.1, forward strand.
TCAGGCCCCAGGGTAACATTTCTCCATGTGGCTTGTCCTAGGTCCTCTAAACCAAGACAATCCCATCCAGGTTTGCGACTGTGCTGCTTCTGAAAGTGTTGACAGACCCTGCTTTGAAGCTTGGGAAGGATCCAAGTGATCAAAATGCTTATGTCAGAGAAGAAACAAATCAATTAAAAAAAAGACCTTCCCTTTAGATAGCATGAATGAGTCCAGTAGTCTTGTGTATCTGAGTATATTTCTCAGTAGTGCCAAGTGACCACTTTCCTGCTTCTCTTTGTATTCCAACTCAAGGCCCCAGAGATATTCATGAATTAATGTGGCATTAGTGGCTGCACATGGCAGCTGAAGCACATTTTGCAATATTGATCCCCATTACTCTAAATGTGTATAGAGGTCTAGACATAGCCAAAGAAAGGAAATACTGCTTCTGTATATTGTCGAGAAGGTGGACTTGAATCTTCAAATTGTGAATAAGTTTACTTCTATAAAAGTAATTGAATAAGACCTAATTTCAAAAGATAAAATGCTTAATATCATATAAGTAATTTTTATTTAAAATTTTAATATTACTTATATTGATGCTTATTTAATTTCAAATATGTTGGTAGAAAAATGACTTTTTTAAAAAACGTCAATGCAATTTAAATTTTTTAATTTATACATTTACTACAATGTACATGTTTATTTAAATTCTACATGCTTTGAATATACATTTCACTTTGTAATTTTGTAGATCACTGAGAATAAGTTGAGATCATGGTAGGAAATGAAAAGAAGTGGAGCTCAGAAACTATAAAGGAATTGAAAAACAAGAAATAGAAAATCAATAATGAATTAAAATTCTCACATTCTTAAAAACTGAAAATAATGAAAGAAACTGCCATCTTGCCTGACCCAAATATAATCTGAAATGATATCGCAAATTCTTGATTTAATCAACTCATCCCTTAATTACTGATCAAAACAATGAAAATTTGCAAGAAAAATATTCCCATCAAATATGCAAGTTGAATTTGATAATTTGCTGGCTTTCAATCATTAAAAAAAAAAAAAGCAAACCTCAGGCTTTACACACTTCTTTATTTTGTAATTCTGAAGGCATACTGGTCAACTTAGGAAGCTAGAACATATTTTAATAGTCTGACTTACAACGTTTCAATATTTGGACACATGGTATGCAGAGCTCCATTAGCCTCCACAAGATCCCACAAATGGGGGCAGGCATTTGCGGCAAACCAGGGAGCAGTGGTAAGTTTCATTGGTAGGAACCTGGCTTCCAAGTTCAAATCACAGCTTTGCTAATTACTAGCTGGAAAACATCTTCTGGGAGCCTCAGTTTTCACATCTGTAAAAGGACCTAGTGAAAACCAAACCCATATTATATGCTCCAGTCATATAAATTCCTCTTTCTTATTCTATAACAACTTTTTATTTTTCCCATCTGCCTTTTACGATCTCATTCAGCCTAACCCAGTGGAACAGTGGTCTCCACTGTGCAATTCATTTGTACAAAAGACTCTGCAGCACTCCTTGAGATTAAGGCTGGAGGAAAACACACTCTTTACAATTGGCCTCTCTACCCAGCACACCAGAAGAGGTTCCCAGATTTTTCACATCACGCATCCTGAGGCTCCTTCACAGAAGTAACATGAATGTGACTATAATTTGGAGGAAATATGAACAAGCCTACACTCCTGGCTTTCTGACAAATCAAGAGATTCAGTATATTTAGTCCCTGATTTTACTATGTTGGCAATTTGGAATCTCCTTTCGGCTAAAATCCAGTTAAATAGTTAAATACAGGAGTTCCAACAAGAGGTTGGATTCCCTCGATCTTACCAAGGTGGAGCACATATGAGACTAGCAGCACTTACACTCAAAGCACCAAAGTTGCCTAGGTGGCCCCGACTGAGAAGGATGGGGCTCTGACCAAACAGACTGTGTGAAGTACCACACAGTTCTTCCCAGCATGGGGACTCCAGCCAGCCAGCCCAAAATGCTGCTGCGTGCCAGCAGCTGAGGCCTTCGAAGACGGCCAGTTGAAATGCTCACTGGCTGCACATCTCTGCCTCCTCCCATAGCTTCATAGCTTCTGTGGACTTCCCTAGTTTGCACAACAAATAAATTAAGGGGAACTATGGTCTCAGCCTGGGGTGAGGAAGAAATCGGCTGCAAGATTACAAAATGAGGCTTAAGAGTTGGTCTCGAGGTCTCCAACGGACACTTCTGAGTAAACAGGAATGCTAGCATCATTTTGCTGGGTCCCTAGATGTAAACTGGACTATGCTGGGCAAGTGCTTCAGGCACGAAGCACTGGGTAGTGCTAGTAAGGAGGGGGAGAGTCGTGGCTATCTTCCCACTTCCCTGTCTTTGGCAGAGGTTTGGCTCCATGAAGACAAAGACTAAGCAAAGTAGCAGGAGACGTAAGATGACCTGGGAGGTCAGCTGTATGATGCTGGGTAAAGTGAGCTTCCATTCAGTTTCCCCACATGGTCAATATGGCACTAATCATTCCTGCCCAGCCTGTTATACAGAAGTACTTTTAGGCTGTTACCATACAGCAAGCTCCCTCAAGTCTACCCCTGTCTGAATCACTTTTTTTTTTTTTTAAAGAAAGGGGAAAAAGAGAAGGGAGAGTCAATTTTATTTATTTCTTCATCTGGTTTTTGGTTTTTCAATGCTTAGTTGTGTATGTGATGCTGGGGTTTAAACCTGGGTTCGTGCGCATGCCAGGCAAGCGCTCTACCACTGAGCCACCACTCCAGCCCCATCTGAGCCACCTTTGATGTTAACAGGTACTTAGTCTCTTGCATTGTATAGCTCAAATATATAGTAAATAGAGCCTTGTGACCCTCAATGATTTCACTATGGTGAGATCTTTATCCGTAAAGTTAAAGAACCCTCCTGACCTCTGAAGTACTTTCTAGCTCCACAATTCCTGACCCAATCCCTGCGGGAAACATGCAGGAGCTGATAGCAATGGCTCATCCTTACTGACCCAGCAACACACATAGCATTTCTCTCAGCACTTTGCCTGTATTTACTCATTTTATCCTTCCAATGAGACTGATATCATCTAGACCCATTTTGAGGATGGAGAAGCTGAAGCCAGCAAGGTTAGGTTAATTTGCCTGAATTATTCTGTCCATGTCAAAATAAGGCAGTGCCTCAGCTCAAGAGCTTCATGTTTGATAATTTCAGTTTGATAATACTGAATGCTACCGGAAGAAACTTAACAGTAGACAATGCTTCCATATGTGGTACTCACTACAAACAGATGCCTTGTTCACATAACATACATTAATTTGCTCCATACTCATTATGTTCCTAAGAAGTGGAAATTATTATCATCCTGTTTACCCACAAGCAAGCAGAGACAAAGAGATAAATAACTGCCCAAGATCTGTCAGCTGGTAAGGCGAGATTTGGATCCAGGCAGCCAGGCTCCAGAGCCTGTCAACTACTATGTTCTACCAGTGACCCCTGGACATTTTGTCACCATAAGAGGACAACTTATCCAGGCAGGCATTAGTGTGAAGATCCTGCAGAACATGCTAAAGAACTAGCTGGAATTAAGCAAAAGAGCAGGGAAGAGCATTTTACACTGAAGGAGCAGCATGAACAAAAGACGCAGAGGGGAAGAAACACTGCTGTCAAAGAACTGCAGGTAGGGCTAGAGTGAAGGATGCACCACGGGAGAGCCACTGGGAGACAGAGCTGTGCCTATTTTTTTATTCTTTTCAACTTCCCCATATGCTTGAAATTCTAATCCCCGCATTTTGGGAGGGGGAGGAAGGAGGATCGCAAGTTCAAAGTCAACCATAGCAGCATAGCAAGGCTCTAAGAAATTTCATGAGAGCCTGTCTCAAAATAAAAAATAATAAGGGATGGGGATGTGGCTCAGTGGTTAAGCACCCCTGGGTTCAATCCCTGGTACCAAAAAAAAAAAGAAAGAAATTCTAAAAAATCATGCTTCAGCGGGGGCGCCTTGCTGAAAGCAGCACAGATCTGCATGGACAAATGCACAGGGTCCTGTAGCATTGTGTAGCTCTGCTTTGCTCCTAGTCACCTGAGCAGGATCAACAGAGGGTGACACGCAAAGGGGCAAAGGAGCCCCTGAAGAGGGAATCAGAGCCCAGGGAGCTGGGGTGCGTGGTTTAAAGGCAAAGGATACAGTGTGGACAGGCAGCAGGTGGTAGACTGGAAAATCTGAAAATGTTCAAGGGTTTAAGGGTCCAGGGTGAGCAGAGCATGGATATGGAAGGAGCACAAGAGGCCAAAGATAGAAGGGAAGAATCTGAGGACAAGGGCACGTGCCAGGATGAATCCAAAGCTAAGGCCCAGACACACTGTGCCAAGGAGGAGCAGAAACCTCAAGGCTGGGGATGCAGAGGGTTCCTCAGCATGGATGCTGCAGTCACTGGGAATCCCAAGGGGACAACCTATGAAGAGGAAGATGTGCTGGCTGCATCTCCTCAGGAAAACATAAAAGGGCCCCTTGACCTCATAGCCATGATAGTGACCTCCGAACAGAGAGGGGTAGGCAGCACAGAGATTAAAGACAAAGGTTCATAAAATAACAACAAAGAACAACAACGAGGTCCAAATTGCTGTTCTTGTTAGTTCTGTGATCTGGAAACCTCTACTTCTTTAAGCGTCAGGGGGCTTTTCCCCTGCTTAAGAGAGACAGAGAGAAATAGAGGGGTTGATAACAGCCCCTCTTCCCTCCATAGGGTTGCACAGGTGATCCACACATGATGGGAGGTGTATTTATGGTTAATATTTCAAATAATTATAAATGAGGAAGGCAGGGATCTTCAAAGTCCAAAACTGGCACTGTGAGAGGAAGACAGGAAGTCAGAGAGTCTCAGAAGGACCATGAAAAACCAGTGAATGGTCAGAGACTGTGCAAGGTCTCCCTCCAGGAACAGGGTGTCAGGTAATGTTCAGAGTCTTTCCGAGATTTCTAGCAAAAGCAGTGCCCAATTTCTTCCTCAGGTGCTTGGAACCACAAGAAAGGTTTGCATTAGGGTTTGCGCTGTAATAAGGCAGAAAGGGAATACGCCACATCTGGCCCTTCTCTAAAAGATAGGAAGAAATCCAACCTGAGTGCTATTCCTTCCTCTCCATCTTGGCAATGTGTTTGCCATTTTCAGAAACAGAAATCTCTTCCTAAATAATTCATTATTCAAAGGAAACACCAGCCCAGAGTGCTCTACTCCATTTACTCTAGCAGAAGAGCTAATCTCAGGCCATGTGCATGTGTTGCTGAAAATGATCCACAGGAGAAATCGCTTTTTAAAACATCGATATTCGAGAAGGCAAGCAGAGAGTTTAAAAGGGCCATAATTCATAAATCAATGACGCCATGCTCCTGAGGAAGAGTTCTGCATCGACTGCTCAACAATTCATTTGCAGCAAGCTCAAACATCTGCGCCTCCCTGCATCTCTAGCAGAGTCCGGCAGCAGCAGCCCCCTGACAATGAGGGCAGGTTCTCAGGATGATCAGAATCCTCTTCTTCCAGACTCAAGCACAGGGATGTGGGGTTGCTGTGGATTGGGTCTAAATCTATGCGTTTCTGTGAGTGTCCCAACAACCAAATCAATCTAAAACAAGCACACACACACAAAAATACAACACAACTCCTCTTTGCCTGGCTTTCCAGCAACACTGTTGACCAGTTAGCAAGAGACCTGTCCCTGTCCTTGACAGGAACGACACAGGTTTTCGCTGAGCCCAGATCCCACATCCAAACATATCTGCAGGGACATTTAAACAATTGGTGCCACTGTTGGTGGTGGCCAATGGCCTCCACCAAAGCCGAGTGCTTGGCCTTGACTGTGGCTGCGGAAACAGAGCTCCACTCCTGGAACTGGCTGCAGACCTACCACCACCCTGTGGCACACAGAGCTCAAAGTAAGAGCTTCAGAGAGAAAATCAGTGAGCCGAGGCTGCCATTCAGAGCCGCTTTTTGTCACAAACTTCAGGGAAAACTACCAGAAGCTTGAGATAGTTAATAATTCTTATTGCAGAGAAACAGGAGAGAGGACAGGGGTCTGCCTTCAGGGTTGCCAAAGGGGACTTTGGGGAAGTCTCAATGAAATTTCTTCTTCCTTGCTTCCCTCCCCCTGATCTATCTAACCAATCAGAATGCACTGTAGCAGCAGAAGAAAAAGAAAAGGCAAAAAAGAGCAACAGCCCAGAAAACAGCCCAGGAGCCAGTGGGGTTCAGAGATCTGTTCTCACCCTTCACCCAAGGTCAGCAAATGGGAAGGGTCCCTCAGAGGTCCCTCATGGTAGCAATCTTCCTGTACATTTTTCTTTATTGAATACCACCTTCTGTGCTCTGCTTAAATCTATTCTGGAGCAAGGAAAGATAAAGAAATTGATTATGACACCTGCCTTTTACCAATGCTTATGACAGGATCGGTGTGTTTATAATCAGCATTCCCTCATTTCATCCTAAAACCAAGGTTTAGAGGGAGAAAATATTCGTAACCCCATTTTACAAGTAAAATTAAAAAAAAAACCCAGGCATAGAGAGGTTAAGTAAATTTTCCAAGGTCACACAGATAATGAGTTGTAGAAATGGGACATGAACTCCAACAGTGTGACACCAGAAGCCACCATACTCTCCTATGTGTCAGAGCCAGGAAAAGGAGCTGATCAGAAGTGAAGGGGTAGAGGGACAGTTTCCCTAGCTTTCTGTTTAAGAAACTGATGGGGAGTGACAATGCCTTCACATTCAACAAGCACTTACTACTATATGTAACCTAAGCACCTGAGGAATGGGTCATGTACAGGCAGGGAGGGATTCAGCATCATCCTGCTCAAAAAAATATTTTTTTAAGAGAGAGGGAACAGTGAGAGGGTGGGAGGGAGAGAGAGCGAATCAATTTTATTTAGTTTTTCATGTGGCTTTTGTTGCTCTAACACTTTATTGTGTGTGTGGTGCTGGGATTCGAACCCAGGTCCTTATGCATGCCAGGAAAGTGCTGTAACCACTGAACCACCACTCCAGCCCCCTGCTCAAATATTTAATGAATGAAAAAAAATGGAGATCCAGAGAGGTCCTGCAGTTCGTCCATCCTAGAGCTAGAGCTCTCATCAGCCAATCAGAGCCTAAGGTGTCAATCACTGTGCTCTCCTAGAGTGGTAGCTGGCAGTGAAGGCAGAGAGCAGCCTGTTAACCCATGTCTAGAAAATGCCGTTGCTAGGAAAGTGCAACCACTCTGTGCAGCTACATGTAGATTCTGGGATCAAAGAAGCTATCAGAATTTAATTCAGCAAGGAGGAAAGCAACCATCCATTTAGTTACTCAGGATCAATCAATTGACCCCTGCTTCAATAAAGAAATAAAAGGAGAAAAAAGGTGTGGAGGGGGAAATGGGGAGTTATAGAAATACACTTTAATGCTAATCCTACTGACCCTTGGGAGTACCTGACACTAGAAGGAAGTGTGTCCTGGTGGGAGCAGGGCTGGGCTGACAGCCTGCTCCCTGGCTCCATGGGTAGAGCTCTGCCTTGGGTCCTTACATCCCCACTGAGAGCCAGGGTGCTGGAGATAAGTGTTCCCGGAACTTCTCCATCGCTCATGTTGCTCCTCCTAGAGAACTTCAGCCGCTTGGTATCAGGACCCCCTTTCCCTCTTTATAGAAAGTCAAACACCTTCCATAAGGAGACTGATCAAATGGGAATGAGGGGGTCAGCACAGTGGAGGCCACCCTCCTTTCTCCTCAAGCCTCATGACAGTCAGAAGCCCTCTACAAACCAATGAAGAAACCTCCATGGTAAACCCTTCCTCTGCCACTAAGTGAGCTTTCTAGAAACTATAAAAGTAGATGTATGGGCCAGGCACAGTGATGCACACATGCCTAACCCCAGCGGCTCGGGGAGGCTAAGGCAGAAGGATCACAAGTTCAAAGCCAGCCTCAGTAATTTAGTGAGCCCGTAAGCACCTTAGAGAGACACTGTCTCAAAATTAAAAATAAAAAGGGCTGGGCATGTTGTTCAGTGGTTAAGCACCCCTGGGTTTAAATCCTGATACAAAAAAAAGAAGAAGGAGCAGGAGCAGGAGAAAAGAAGAAGGAGAAGAAGGAGAAGGAGGAGAAGGAGGAGAAGAAGGAGAAGGAGTGTTGGGGTGGGGGTTGGAGAGGGGCTGTTCTTCCTCCTTTGAGAAGGTCTAGAGACACCTCTTTGAGCAACCTCAAGACTTTTTCAGAGGTCTTGAATGAGTTACAGGTCTCAGATCTCTAAAAGCTGTACTGTCACATCCCCAGCTCCAACAGCACCACCACCAGCATCATCACCATCAGGACCACAAAATGATGCTGTCAGCTGCTTGGCTACAGAATCAACACCCTTGACAATGTCCATGGAAGGTTCAGAAAGTGATACAAAGTACATTCACCAACCAATTTCCCAGAGCTTACTGTATCCCTCTCCAGTCAGATACCCTCCAAGTCTGCAGAAGATGAAAAGGGAGCAGAAAAAAGTGGGGGGTTACCCAAGGTTGCAAGGACAATGGCCAGGGCCTATGCAATCCTGGAGGGCCCTGGACTGCATTGGAGGCCCTGATAGAGTGGCTATTTCCTGCAGCCCCACTTCCTGCCATTGTATTTTAGTGGAACAAAAACATTATAGTGAGCAGCTACTCAGACACACAGGTTATTTGAATAGATACATCCTACAAGCCTTGAAAACCTGCTCCATGGTCTGATAACAGGGCTAAAAATATCACAGACTCTACTAGTGAATTTGAGAATCCAAATCAGACATTGGAACACACATGTTTTTTCAGTACATCCGGCAAGTTTTTCCACGTGCTGTCCCCCTTCACCTGTGTTCCCATTCTCCATCCTCCTGAATCTTGGTTTAAACCATGGATTTCATGCAACACTGGAGATTTTGTGGTATTGATTTGTTTCTCCAGTATCTCTCATTCAGCTGCATATTTAATCTCAGACCAAAGGACACTCTTATTTATGTGTATGTCCCATTATCCCTGCCTCCCAACAAAGTCCCGTGAAACACCTGTTTAGGAAACCATCTGATCGGCCCCACTGCCCACAGCTGAACTTCCCCTCCCAGGCCCCCTGCAGACCCACCTACGCTCAGTGGCCAACTGTACCCAGTGTTGATGACTAGCCCGGAGTCCCCCAGCTGCTATTCAGACTCAGTATCTCTCACCCTCTCTGACGTTACATTTCATTCCACTTGTCTTTCTATGCATTCTCCAAACCCATCCCCAAACCCATTTGGGCTCTGCTCAGGGAGCTGTACCTGGAACCACATTCTGGCTAAGCTTCTGAGTCTGAGCGCTGCTCCGCTGATCTCAGGCTCATATCAGTGCTCTCAGCAGGGCTACAACTGCAGCCAGGATTGTCCCAGCTTGGGAGACAGCGTGCCACTTTTATATGGCCTAACAGAAATGTTCCTAAACCCCCAGTAGACAAGGCTCATGCTGATCTCTAGTCCGTGTGCAAATTCCCAAACCTGTGGCTCATCATCTCTGCGGATTCTGGACCTTAACCAAAGCCTCAGGTGACTCACTTGGAAAGTCTGGGAAACACTAAATTCATGGTTAGCAGTAGGTTCTGGAACTAGACTGCTGGGGTTGAACCCCAACTGTACTATCACTGTGTGATTTCATGCATGTTACTCACAGCGCCTTAGCCCTGCATTTCCACATTGGTATAACACAGCTAATCATAGTGGCTGCCTCTCTGGGTTGTTAGATGATTAGGGGGCCTGGAAGGTGTATAAAACACTTAGGCCCACTCTCCCCTGGTGAACCCCTGAGAAGGTGTGTTGCTGTTATTTGATAATGAACTTGGACACTTGCCACCACACTCCTACTTCTGACCTATCACACAAAATACCCTCCTTCCTAACGGATCCTCCAAGGCCGAGGCCTGCCCTGTTGCCAGGAGTGCAGCAGAGCTGCTCTGGGTCTGCTCATCTTGTTACAGCAGGTTAGGGAGTGTGCAGATGGAACCTAAAGATAAAATGGCTGAAAGCAGATACTAGGAGCAGCCAGAAAGGGATGGAGTAGGCGGGTACAGAAACGGAAGTTGGGGTAGAGAATACAAACTTCATTGATGTCACAGTTTTCTTGGAACCCCACAAGTGAGGTGGTTAAACAGCAACTGTCACTTGAACTATCTCTTCACTGTAACTCCTCCTGGAAACTTAGGACATATTCTTCTGGGTGGCCAGGCCAGGGATCCACAGTGATGCTACACAGGCAAGCTGGAAATCCCAGCACTGCTTGGAACCCTGAGCGCAAAAAGGACCACAGAGCATAAACAAGGCACTGGAAAACTACAATTCATATCCCTGCGACATTAATCTCTTACACAAAGATCCCAGCACATGTCTATAGAATGCACAGGTCCCTAAAGAGAAGGGGCTATCTACTCACCCCTAGATGGCCCAGCAGGGCCATGAGACTCGACCTTTAGCTAACACCAAGGCAACTTGGCTGTACCCATTGCCACAGCAGGGCCCTAGAAGGTACTGGGTCACCACAGCAGGTAAAGGACAGATTCAAAGCAACTTTCCCGACCCTTTGCCTTCATTTCATTCCAACAGACAGCACGAGCTGCCTCCCAACTATCCAGGGATGCACGGGAGGCAGAAGTCAGAGTTTTGGTTCCTAGTAGAACCAGGAAACATCTGCTCTATTTCCTGGGGCTGGACAGATTGGTCTCCAGGCCACCAGAGATCCCCTAAAGCAGACACCATCTCTTAATGCCACTGGCTCTGAGGGGAAGTGTCACCATGAATTTGCAAAACAAAACCAAACACTACAAGTAATGTCTGAGTGATGCCAAGAATAGCAGGTCATCTCTCAGCAAGACCCTCTTGTCCCACAGAAGCACCCTGAACTAGCAGCTCCTGTCTTACCCATGTTTCACAAACCTCAGCCAGTCACGGGCCACCTCAGCTTTCAGTGTATGCTTACTGCTTGCTTCTTTCCTAAATAACTTTATTTTTAAAAGAAATATCCTACTTGGGGCTGGAGCAGTGGCTCAGTGGTTACAGCACTTGCCTGGCACGTGCAAGTACGCGAGTTCAAACCCGAGCACCACGTACTCACACAATGATGTCTCGGAACAACAAAGGCCACATGAAAACCTAAATAAAAACAGTTTCTCTTTTTCTCTCTCATTCTCCCTCTCTCTTAAAAAAAGAAAAGAAAAGAAAAGAAAAAGAAATATATTACTGCTCAGGAAAACCAGTATCACCAGCCATAAGCAATGATTTTTTTTTTCTAAGAGAGAGGGACAGTGAGTGAGAGAGAGAAGGAAAATCAATTTTATTTAGTTTTTCATGTAGTTTTCATTGCTCCAACACTTTGTTGTATATGTGGTGCTGGGGTTCAAACCTGTGTCCTTGTGTATGCCAGGCAAGCACTGTAACTGCTGAGCCACTGCTCCAGCCCCAATAAGTAATGATTTTAATACAATGAAAAAAATATTATTTTGAGGCTCTCTTCCTTTGTGTACAAAAGGAGATAAGTATTAGATATTACTGACACTCAAACCCCAAGCTGAGAGTTTCTCCTTGATAGAAGACTTGAAAGAAAATTGAAGGAAAAGGAGGAGAAATAACTTTATCTTTGAGGTATAATTAAATGCAGTACAATACCCAGATCCTACGAACTCAGCTGAGCTTGGCAAATGCATACACTTGAGTAACAACAGCACAATGAAGGCAATATCATTATTATCCAGAAAGTTCTCTCATGTTTTTTTCCCAGCCAAGTATTCCCTACCACAATCAAAGACAACCACCATTTTTATTTTTTAATCATCAAAAACTAGGTTTTTTTTCCTGAATTTAAACTTCACATTATTGGCTTATGGATTTTCATAAATCATTTTCTGATTTTCTGATCATGTTATACTTTTATAAAAGTGTTTGAAATTCTTTATAATGAAAATATTTTTTAAAAGGTTAGGACATGTCTTGGCCATATTTTTCCTAAAATCTTCTCCAGACCCTCCAGTGGAATGAGATCTATGATTTGTAGCACCTTGAATTAATGAAATGGAAAGACACCAAATTAGGAAACTGGATTCTGATTGCAAATCCCAACATGATGCTGATTATAGCAATGAATTGCCAATTTTCCCCCTAAATCCCAATTGGTATGATTATCTTTTAATCTCCCCAAAAGGAAATCTAGATTCACAGTCCTTTGTAACTGGCCCAATTCTTGCTTATATTTTGGTAGGTACAAGTCCATACTACACCACACCCGTCGCCTCGCCCCACCCAACCAGGTTGCTGTCTAAGTGCTGCCTCTGCAGGGATCCCTTTCCTGCCCACCCAGCCACTGTCCTTCCTCGGCATCCCACTCAAGGTCAACACCTCCTCTCCTTTCAAATCAAGTTTAAACTGTATATTTGCACTAGATCTTCTTTACCCGTGTTGTCACTTTTCTTTTAAAGGAGAGCACCTTGTCTCTCCAACTAGCACCTGGGCTCCTTGAAAACAAGCACAGAATGACCCCGACAGAGGTAGAACTAGTTAGAACACAAGTTAGGCTTCATGCTCGCCAGGAGCACAGGTTTCCTTGGTCTTTTAGATGTGGAGATGTTCAACAGCCCACCCTGATTTCTGGTCACAGGAGGCCTTTCTCTTGGCATGACAGTGACTAAAAGATAATGGAGATACAGTGGTAGTAGTGGGTGAACACGTGTTTCCTGAGGATCGCATCCTAACACGGTTCAAAGTCATAGCCTTAAAGATAAAGACAAATATGAGTGGAGGCAGCAGGATTATCTTCTATAATGGCCTTTTATTTATTTTTTTAGCGAGAGAGGGACAATGTGAGCGAGCGAGAGAGAGAGAGAGATTCAATTTTATTTAGTTTCTCATGTGGCTTTCGCTGCTCTGAGACATCATTGTGTGAGTACGTGGTGCTGGGCTTTGAACTTGCATACTCGTGCATGCCAGGCAAGTGCTGTAACCTCCAGCACCGCTCCAGCCCCTGGGATAGGCAGCTTTGTGACTCTGCTCTCAGATTCCTGGGCCCACCACTAGAAATTGAGATTGAGTGAGTCTGGAGTAGCACTCAAGAGCTCCCGGAAGATGTGAAAGCTGCTGGGCCATGGGCCACACCAAGGAGAAGGCCACCTACAACCAGAGAACAGTTGAACTACTGAGCACCCCTACATCTAAAAGGCCAAGGAAAATTGCACTCCTGGCTAGCAAGGAGCCTACCCTGTGTTCTAGCTACAGCCTCATCACTGGAGGTGACATTAAATAAGTAAACCACCTCCACCTAACTGAAGGTGAACATGAAATAACAAAATGCAGACAGAAGTAGATCCCCGGTGAGGGAAAAGCCGAAATGCAGCAAAGGAAATTACAGTTCCTGGCCCGGGACCTAGTCCTATTCTCCTTATAACATGCCCCAGCAGTTTCTCCTGCAAGGAGAGCGAACGGTAAGCTCAACTCACGGTGCAGCCTTGGGAGGGTGGGGATGTGTGTGTGTGTGTGTGTGATGGTGGAGTGATTTTTTTAAAAATTTTTAAATAAAAAGGCTAACCACAGGACAACAACTGGCAGGATGATGCCAACAGAACTGGCATTCTCACCACAGCTAATGAAAACCCTGAGTATTTGTCCCCGGCAACCAGGGGACAAAGCGGGTTTTGAGATGGCTGTGTGTGCAGGAGGTGGAAGCCATTCCAGCATTTCGAGCTTCAGCTGAAAATAGACAAACAGCCCAGGCCTCCCAAGGACGCACGCAGGCTGCCAAGCACCAGCCTGCGAGCGCACGCCGGCCCATGGGCCAGCACACGGCTATTTATATTTATAATCCAATTTGGATGGGGAAGGCGCATGCAAATAAATTGATTATCTTGAAACTGTAAGAGCAAAATTCTCTGAGACAAAAAGTAATGAAATAATAAAGAGGAAGTACCTGAGGAGGTCGTCAGAGGGGATGTTTCTCATGAACTGTTTAGAACCCAGCTTGCTCTCTGGATTCAGACAGGACGAAACTGTGGCTAACTTGCCAGGTGCCATATGCCAACTTGCGGGCAGAGGTTTGCGGAGCTTATTCCCCTGTGCCGTGTGGTGTGTGTGTGTATGTACACTGTGTACACGTAATCAATCAAAAACTCACTCCAGAGATTATTTCACAGCGAGTTAGAGAGTTGATGATCTCAACTTGGTTTATATAGCTTGTGAGAAAGAAAAGTGGACACTTCATAACAAACAGCTGTCTTTCCCCAGTCGAAGGGACAAACAAAAGCACACATTATCCTGAGAAACACTGGCTTTCTATCTTAGATCTTGCTCATGCCCTGTTCCCTGGAGGCTGGATTCAACTCTGTCTTTCCACAGTCATTAAGAGCCACCATTTAGTAAATGCGCAGGATAGCAGGATATGCCACGGGCTGGAGATGTGCAGTTTGGAAGAGTCATGCCAGTCCTGGGATGGGGACTGTGCACCCATCTTAAAGATAAAAAAACTGAGGGTCCTAATCATTACACCATACTGCCTCCAGGAAAGAATGTAAATGCCATCTCTGAAATCAACATACAACCCCAGAAAGCTTTGGGCAACTAAGCCTGCGAGTTCTTCCCAGGCCAGAGTCAGAGAAGGAAATGGACAAGAGGACAGTAAGAGGAGGCTTGGTGAGGCTTTGGTGACTTAGTCTAGAAAGTAGACTCAAGAGTCTAGAAGGCAGATATACCTTCCTATCTGAAAGCTGTCCCATGTCCTTGGATTTCTCTCTGTGGGTATATTCTACAACGTATGAGAATTTTGAGAAAACAGACATAACCAAAGATTAGGTTCAAAGTTCATTTCCATTTATTACCTACTAATTCTGAGAAAGGATGTAACCTACCTAGAGTGTGTGTGTGTGTGTGTGTGTGTGTGTGTGTGTGTATAAAATAGTTGTACATAAAGTGGGATTTGAGGTTGGTGCATATTTGTACATGTACACAATATAATTCAGCATTCCACAGTATTTTGCAATTTAGAAAAGCTCAAAAATAATTCAAAATGCCTTTAAGATAACATACAGACTTGTGAGTGGACCTATTTAGCCACTGGGCTTCCAGTTTTCTAAAACAATTTTGGAAACTCTCATTGTTCCATTGTTCAATATCTAACAAAATGCAGATTTTGCAGAATATAGGTATTGGACTAGAAGAAAATGCAACAGAAATTAATGGACATTTAGTATATTAATGGAAATTTATGTGTGTAACACACACACATTTTTTTTTAAGTGAAGGGACTAGAGAGGGAGTGGATGAGAACCCTAGACCAAGTGGTGATCTTCTGTGGTTCCCTCCAGCAATGAGATTCACAATTCTGATAACTGAGCTAATCCCACCCGTGTTGCCCCAGACTTCTTGGAGCTCAAGGAAGTGATATTGAGGAAGCATTTTTAATAGTTCTCAATGCTTAAAGAAAAGCACACATTTCATTGAGCTGAGAGAGCAACCAAATTATCAAGTCTAGTCATTTTAACAGCATATCAACATGGAGGCTGTGTTAACTGCTAGTGATGAGAAGCCCTGGTTCTGAGTCTTTGATGAACAAAATATGGCAAGCAAGGTAGTGTGAAGAACTGCAATTTATTCC